>CAKJTW010000444.1:0-62018 GCA_917880005.1 Nanger dama | reverse complement strand
CGTATTGCTTAAGTCTAACTGCAGGCCTGTACTCCCAGCTCCTAAGCAGACACCCTAATCCCATTCCTATCCCTAACCCGTTCTCAAGCTCAACTATAACTCTTCTGAAAAGCCTATCTCTAAATCAGAACTCTAACCCTAACCCTGAACACTAACTCTAACATTAACCTTAACCGAAACCTGACTCCTAACCATAATCCAACATCCCTAACACTAACCCTAACTCAAAAATCCCTAACCCTACCCTAACCCCAATCCCAAACCTAAATCTCAACTCAACCCCAAACCAGCCGCAGCCACAGCTCCCAACAATACCCAAACCCAGCCCTACCATACCTTAACTCCTAACCCCAACCCAAACTCAACCCCACCCAAACCCAAAACACCCAACACCAACCCCTAACCTTAACCTCCAAACCCAACCCAACACTAAACCTAACCCTAACCCTAACCCCAACCCTAACTCAATCAGAACATCCTAACCCTAACCCCAACCCCTAACCCCAACCCCAACTTAACCCCAACCCCAAACCTGCTTAACACTAACCCCAACCCTAACCCTAACCCTAACCCTAATCCCCAACCCTAACCCTAACCCAAACCCCAACCCTAACCCCAACCCAAGCCCCAACCCAACCCCAACCCCAACCCTAACCCTAACCCCAACCCTAACCCTTACCCCAAACCCAAACCTAACCCCAACCTAACCCCAACCCCAACCCCAACCCCAACCCCCCCACCCAAACCCCCAACCCCCACCCTACCCCTAACACTAACACCAACCCTAACCCCTAACCCCAACCCTAACCCCAAACTAACGCTAACCCTAACCCTAACCCCAACTAACGCCAACCCCAACCCTAAACCCTAACCCTAACCCCTAACCCAAACCCTAACCCCTAACACTAACCCTAACCCCAAACCCTAACCCTTCAACCCTAACCCTAACCCCAACCCCAAAACCCTAACCCTAACCCCAACCCCAAACCTAACAGTAACCCTAACCCCAACAAAAACCCCAACCCCAACCCCAAACCTAACCCCAACCCCAACCTTAAACCCCTAACCCTAAACCCAAGACCAAACCCAACTAACCCTAACCCTAAACCTAACCCCAAACCCCATTAAACCTAACCCTCACACACTTCCAATCTCTAACTCCCACCTCCCAACCCCCAACACTAAACCTCCGGGACCCTCACCCTGTCTCAACCCCTAACCCTAAACCTAAGCCTCAACCCCACCCGGCCTAATTACAAACCCCAACTCCTAACTTAAAACTCCCAACCCATTACTATTACCTCTAACCCGTCCTCATCCCTACCCTCATCTAACTAACTCCAACCCCACCGAGCTTCCCAACCTTACTTAACCCAACCCTTACCCCCACTTAACACCAACCCTAACTTGGCTTAATCCTAACCCCAACCCCAGCCTAGCAGCCTAACTCTAGCCCCAGCTCCCAGACCTGCTCCTAGCAACAACCATAATCCACCCCTAAATCCCCACTTAATTCCCAACTCCTAATCTCCAACCCATTGGTCCCAATAAAACCCCCAACCATATAACCATAACTCCTAACCCTAACCCTCAACCAGAACACCAACCCTAACCCCATCACTAACCCCAACCCCAATTCAACCACAACCCAACCCCAACCCAACCCCAACAACCAGCCAGGACTAACGTTACCCAGGGCCTGAAGGTTGTAAGAAAAATAGCCAGGCCAGGCCAGGCCAGGATTGTGCTACGCCACACCCCAGGCCTAGAAGAAAGGCGGGCCGAGAGGCTGTGATCCTGGCCAGGCCAGGCCAGGCCCAGGCCGGTGCGCGCGGTCAGGGCCAAAGAAGAAATAGGCCGGGTGCCAGGCCAGGCTAGGCCAGGCCAGGCCAGGGCCAGGCCAGCGCCACCCTGGGCGTCGCGGCCAGGCCAGGGCCTGGGCCTGGGCCAGCCTAGGCCAGGCCAGGACCGTGCCAGGCCTAGGCCAGGGCCTGGCCTAGGCAGGCCAGCACACGATCAGGCCAGACCTGTGAGCTCCTAACAGGCCAGGCCAGATCAGGCCAGGGCCAGGCCTAGGGCCTGGGGGGCAGGCGGGGGGAGCCTAGGGCCAGGCCAGACGAGGCCAGGCCTATGGCCATGGCCTGGGCCTAGGCCAGAGCCAGTGCCTAGGCCAAGCCTAGAGAGCCTTGCCAGGCCAAGGGCCCAAATAGGCCAGGCCTAGGCCAGGCCAGGGGTGGCTGGTCGCGAGGACCAGGCCAGGCCACCAAGGGCCAGGGCCCAGGCCAGGCCCAGGCCAGCCCACGCCAGGCCAGGCTTCAGGCTGAAAAAGAAAATAGGCCAGGCCAGTGCCAGGCCAGGCCAGAGAACAGCCAAGCCCAGGCCAGGCCAGGCCAGGCCTAGCCGTGTCAAATAGCTGGGACAGGGCCTAGGCCGGGCCAGGACAGGGCCAGGCCAGGGCCAGGGCCAGGCCAGGCCGGGCCAGCCAAATAGGCCAGGCCTAGGCCAAGGACTAAAGCCAGTGGCCTGGCCAGGGCCTAGGCTAAGGCTAAGCAAGCTAGGCTAGGCTAAGACAGGGCCAAAGGCCAAAGGCCAGGATAGGTTAAAGGCCAGCATAGGCTTCAGCGACCGGGAACCAGGCCAAACCAGGGTGCCAGGCCAGGGCAAGGGCATAGGCCTGGGCCAGGCCAAGGCTAGGCCAGAGTGATAGGCCAAAGAACAGGGCTAGGGGCAGTGCCAGGCCAGGCCACGAACAGGCGCCAGGGCCAGAACGCCCAGCGGCCAGGCCAGGCCCAGGCCAGGCCAGGCCAGGCCAGGCCAGGTCAGGCCAGGCCTAGGCTAGGCCAGGCCTGGCTCAGGGCCTAGGGCCAGGCCAGGCCAAGGTCAGGGCCAAGCCAGGACCAAGCCAGACCAGGCCAGGCCAGGGCCAGGGCCAGGCCAGCCCCAGGCCAGGGGCCAGACCAGGCCAGGCCAGGCCAGGCCAGGCTTAGGCCAGGCCAGGGGGACCAGACCAGGCCAGGGCCAGAGACTAGTGGCCTACGCCAGGACAGGCCAGGCCAGGGCCAGGGCCAGGAGCTAGGCCCAGGGCCAGGCTAGGACCATCACTACCCTAGGCCTAGGCCAGAAAGGCCCAGGCCAGGCCAGGTCAGGGCCAGGACAGGGGCCAGGCCTATTTCAGGCCAGGCCAGGAGCAGGGGCAGGCCAGGCAGGGGCAGGTCACCCTGCAGGGCAGGGCTAGGCAGGGCAGGGCAGCAGGAGGAGGGAGGCGAGAGGTCAGGATCTTAGCCTCAGGCCAGGCCAGAAGGCAAGTGCTTGAAATAGGGTCAGGCCAGGGGCAGGGGTAGGGGCATGCAGGAGAAAGTAAAGTGTCAGGCTAGGGGTCCAGACGAGTGTCCGGGATAGGCAAGAGCCTGGTTTCAGAATGCTAGGTTGGGAAGGTTAGCAAGCTAGTGTTAGCGCTGGCCTCAGCCTTAGGTTACAAGAGGCCTAGAGCCAGGCTAGGCCAGAGTGTGAGGCTTAGGCCAGGCGTAGGCCAGGCCTGGCTTTAGGCCCAGACTACGGCCCGGGGCAGTGCAAGGCATGGCTTAGCTGCTAGGCTGAAGCTAGTGTTAGTGTTAGCTGCCACTTAGCTCAGGCTAAAAGAGGCTTAGGGATTAGGCTAGGTTAGGGCCAGGATTATGCTTTAGCGAGTCAGCCCAGGCTATAAGCAGGGCCGCTTCAAGGCCAGGCTAGGTTAGACCAGGTTGGAAGTAGTTTATGGGTCTGAGCCAGGACAGTTTTAGACCAGGCTCAGGGCCAGGGGGGGCCACGGCCAGGCTACAGTGCCAGGAAGAAATAGTGCTAGGCTAAAGGCCAGGGCCAGACAGGCCAGGCCAGGCCAGGGGCCTTGATCAGGCCATTGCCAGGCCACTGTCAGGCCAGGCCAGGCCAGGTCACAATAGGCCAGGCCAATGCCAGGCCTTCTCTTGGGCCAGGGCCAGCTGCCTTGGCAGCCTAGGCCGGGCCAGCCGAGGCCAAGGCCAGGCCCAGGCCGGGCCTCTGCCAGAGCCAAGCCAGGCTCATCGCTCAGGCCAGGTCAAATGCTGGAAGCCAGACCTTAGGCCAGGACCTTACCAGGCCAGCCAGGTCCAAGGGCCAGGGCCTGGCTCTATGTCAGGCCTAGTGCCAGGCTACGGCTACGCCACCTTAGCCTTAGGCCTAGGAGCAGATAGCTTCAGGTCAGGCCAGGTCAGGCCGATATTAGGCCAGGCCAGGCCGGGGCCGGTGCCAGGCCAGGACCAGAGCCAGGGCCAGGCCTATGGTCCTGTTTAAGTGCCTGAGACCCAGGCATGAGCAAAATAGCCAGGCCAGGGCCAGGCTTGTGCCCAGGTCAGTGCTGCTCCAGGCCTAGCAAAGCCCAGAACAGGCCTCAGGCCAGGCCAGGCACATGTCTGCAGGCTGTGGCCAGGCCAGGCCTTGGGCTCAGGCCATGGCCAGGCCTAGGTCAGGGCCTAGCCTAGACAAAATTGCCAGGGCCCCACCGGTTGTGGCCAGGGCCAGGCCTTGGCCAGGCCAGGCCAGGCTGGGCAGCCTCGCCTAGGAGCCAGGCCAGGCCTAGGCCCGCTTTAGGCCAGCACCAGGCCAGGTCAGGCCAGGCTAGGGTCAGGGCCTGGGGGGGGGCCAGGCCAGGCCAGGCCATGGCCACGCCACCCTTGGGGCTCCAGGCCTAGGCAAGACACCCGAGGCTGCGGCTAGGGCTAGCCCTAAGCCAGGCCAATGGCCTGGCCAGGCCAGGGCCTATTCAGGCCCAGGACCAGGCTCAGTGCCAGGGCCTGGGGGGGCCAGGACTGGGCCTAGGCCCAGGCCAGGCCGGGTGCTAGGCCACGTGCCAGACTAGGCCAGTCAGGCCAGCCTGAGTGCCTGTCTTAGGCCAGGACAGGCCAGGGCCCAGGCCAGGCCAGCGCCAGCCCAGGGCCCAGGGCCGCTTCAGACCCAGGATTTCACAAGCACCCCTGGCCTAGAGCCAGAAGAGGCCTAGGCCAGTTAGCCTAGAAAAGACAGAGCCAGTGCCAGGGCCAGGGCCACTGGCCAGGGCCAGGCAAGGGCCAGGGCAGCCTTTGTCAGGCCAGGGCCAGGGCCTGGGCCTAGGCCGAAATAGTTGTGTCACTGCCTGAAGGCCATGCCAGGCTAGAGCCATGGTGGACAGACGTTAAATAGAGACAGGGCCAGGGAGAGCAGTTAGGCCATAACAAATAGGCCAGGACTGGAGGCCTCAGGTCAGGAAAGAAACGTGAGGCTTTACGTATATGCCAGGTTAAAGAAGCCAGGCCAGAGCCAGCCCAGGGCCAGGCCAAGCTCTAGTGCAGGCCAGTAGGCTGGCACTGGGGCTAGACGAGGCCAAGGTTACGCCACCAGGCTCTACAGTCAGGCCAGGCCAGGCCAGGCCTGCGGCCAGGCCAGGCAAGGGCCTGGCCAGGCTGCGGCTAGCACAGGCTCACTTTAGGCAGTGGGGCTAGGCTCAGGCCAGGGGCCATTGCCTGGCAAGCCAGCCTCAACACGTTATGAGGCTACTGCTGTGCCAGGGCTAGGCCATGGCTAGGCCGAGGATCACTGCCTGGCCGAGGTGAGCCAGGGCCTGGAGGCAGGCCATGTGGCCTGGCCTAGGCCAGGCCAGTGCCAGGCCAGGCCAGAGCCAGGCCAGCCAGGCCAGGCCAGGCCAGGCCAGGGCCAGGCCAGGCCAGGCCAGGCCAGGCCAGGGCAGGCAGGGCCAGGCCCAGGGCCAGGCCAGGCCAGGCCAGGCCAGGCCAGGCCAGGCCAGGCCAGGGCAGGCCAGGGCCAGGCCAGGCCAGGCCAGGGGCCAGGCAGGCCAGGCCAGGCCTCAGGCCAGGGCAGGCCAGGCAGGCCAGGCCAGGCCAGGCCAGGCCCAGGCCAGGCCAGGCCAGGCCAGGCCAGGGCCAGGGGCCAGGCCAGGGCCAGGCCAGGCCAGGGCCAGGCCAGGCCAGGCCAGGGCCAGGGCCAGGCCAGGGCCAGGCAGGGCCAGGCCAGGCCAGGGCAGGCCAGGCCAGGCCAGGCCAGGCCAGGGCCAGGCCAGGCCAGGCCAGGCCAGGCCAGGGGCCAGGCCAGGCCAGGCCAGGCCAGGCCAGGCCAGGCCAGGGCCAGGCCAGGCCAGGCCAGGCCAGGGCAGGCCAGGCCAGGCCAGGCCAGGCCAGGCCAGGCAGGCCAGGGCCAGGCCAGGCCAGGCCAGGGCCAGGGCCAGGGCCAGGCCAGGGGCAGGCCAGGCCAGGCCCAGGCCAGGCCAGGCCAGGCCAGGCCAGGCCAGGCCAGGCCAGGCAGGGCCAGGCCAGGCCAGGCCAGGCCAGGGCAGGCCAGGCAGGGCCAGGGCCAGGGCCAGGCCAGGCCAGGCAGGCAGGCCAGGCCAGGGCCAGGCCAGGCCAGGCCAGGGCCAGGCCAGGCCAGGGGCCAGGCCAGGCAGGCCAGGGCCAGGCCAGGGCCAGGCCCAGGCCAGGCCAGGGCAGGGCCAGGCCAGGCCAGGCCAGGCCAGGCCAGGGCCAGGCCAGGGCCAGGGCCAGGGCCAGGCCAGGCCAGGGCCAGGCCAGGCCAGGCCAGGCCAGGGCCAGGGCCAGGCCAGGGCCAGGCCAGGCCAGGCCAGGCCAGGCCAGGCAGGCCAGGCCAGGCCAGGCCAGGCCAGGCCAGGGCCAGGCCAGGCCAGGCCAGGCCAGGCCAGGCCAGGCCAGGCCAGGCCAGGGCCAGGCCAGGCCAGGCCAGGGCCAGGCCAGGGCCAGGCCAGGGCCAGGCCAGGCCAGGCCAGGCCAGGCCAGGCCAGGCCAGGCCAGGCCAGGCCAGGCAGGGCCAGGCCAGGCCAGGCCAGGCCAGGCCAGGGCAGGGCCAGGCCAGGCCAGGGGCCAGGCCAGGCCAGGGCCAGGCCAGGCCAGGCCAGGCAGGGCCAGGCCAGGCCAGGGCCAGGCCAGGCCAGGCCAGGCCAGGCCAGGCCAGGGGCCAGGCCAGGGCCAGGCCAGGCCAGGCCAGGGGCCAGGCAGGCAGGCCAGGCCAGGGGCCAGGGCAGGCCAGGGCCAGGCCAGGCCAGGCCAGGCCAGGGCCAGGGCCAGGCCAGGGCCAGGCCAGGCCAGGGCCAGGCCAGGCCAGGGCAGGCCAGGGCCAGGGGCAGGGCCAGGGCCAGGCCAGGCCAGGGCCCAGGCCAGGGCCAGGCCAGGCCAGGCCAGGCCAGGCCAGGCCAGGGCAGGCCAGGGCCAGGCCAGGCAGGCCAGGCCAGGCCAGGCCAGGCCAGGCCAGGCCAGGCCAGGCCAGGCCAGGCCAGGGGCAGGGCCAGGGCAGGCCAGGCCAGGGCCAGGCCAGGGCCAGGCCAGGGGCCAGGCCAGGCCAGGCCAGGCCAGGCCAGGCCAGGCCAGGCCAGGCCAGGGCCAGGGCCAGGGCAGGCCAGGGCCAGGCCAGGCCAGGCAGGCCAGCAGGCCAGGGCCAGGCCAGGCCCAGCCAGGCCAGGCCAGGCCCAGGCCAGGCCAGGGCCAGGCCAGGCCAGGGCCAGGCCAGGCCAGGGCCAGGCCAGGCAGGCCAGGCCAGGCCAGGCCAGGGCCAGGCCAGGCCAGCCAGGCCAGGCCAGGCCAGGGCCAGGCCAGGCCAGGGCAGGCCAGGCAGGCCAGGGCCAGGCCAGGCCAGGCAGGCTTAGGCCAGGGCCAGGCCAGGCCAGGGCCAGGCTAGGCCAGGGCCAGGCAGGCCAGGCCAGGCCAGGGCCAGGCCAGGCCAGGCCAGGCCAGGGCCAGGCCAGCCAGGCAGGCCAGGGCAGGGCAGGGCCAGGCCAGGGCCAGGGGCCAGGGCCAGGCCAGGCCAGGCCAGGCCAGGCCAGGGCAGGCCAGGGCAGGCCAGGCAGGGCAGGGCCAGGCCAGGCCAGGCCAGGCCAGGCCAGGCCAGGGCCAGGCCAGGCCAGGCCAGGGCCAGGGCAGGGCCAGGGCAGGCAGGCCAGGCCAGGCCAGGGCCAGGCCAGGGGCCAGGCCAGGCCAGGGCCAGGCCAGGCCAGGCCAGGCCAGGGCCAGGCCAGGCCAGGCCAGGGCCAGGGGCAGGCCAGGGGCAGGCCAGGCCAGGGCCAGGGCCAGGGGCCAGGCCAGGGCCAGGCCAGGCCAGGCTCAGGCCAGGGCCAGGCCAGGCCAGGCCAGGCCAGGGCAGGGCCAGGCCAGGCCAGGCCAGGCCAGGCCAGGCCAGGGCCAGGCAGGGCCAGGCCAGGCCAGGCCAGGCCAGGCCAGGCCAGGCCAGGGCAGGCCAGGCCAGGCCAGGCCAGGCCAGCCAGGCCAGGCCAGGCCAGGCCAGGCCAGGCCAGGCCAGGGCCAGGCCAGGCCAGGCCAGGCCAGGGCCAGGGCAGGGCCAGGCCAGGCCAGGGCAGGGCCAGGCCAGGCCAGGCCAGGCCAGGGCCAGGCCAGGGCCAGGGCAGGCCAGGCCAGGGCCAGGCCAGGGCCAGGCCAGGCCAGGCCAGGGGCCAGGCCAGCCAGGCCAGGGCCAGGGCCAGGCCAGGCCAGGCCAGGGTAGCCAGGCCAGGCCAGGGGCAGGCCAGGCCAGGGCAGGCCAGGGGCAGGCCAGGGGCCAGGCCAGGCCAGGGCCAGGCCAGGCCAGGCCAGGCCAGGGCCAGGCCAGGCCAGGCCAGGGCCAGGCCAGGCCAGGGCCAGGCCAGGCCAGGGGGCAGGGCAGGGCCAGGCCAGGGCCAGGCCAGGCCAGGCCAGGCCAGGCCAGGCCAGGGCCAGGCCAGGGCAGGCCAGGCCAGGCCAGGCCAGGCCAGGCCAGGGCCAGGCCAGGCCAGCCAGGCCAGGGCCAGGCCAGGCCAGGCCAGGCCAGGCCAGGCCAGGCCAGGCCAGGGCCAGGGCCAGGGCCAGGCCAGGGCCAGGGGCCAGGGGCCAGGGGCCAGGCCAGGCCAGGCCAGGCCAGGCCAGGGCCAGGCCAGGCCAGGCAGGGCCAGGCAGGCCAGGGCAGGGCCAGGCCAGGCCAGGCCCAGGCCAGGCCAGCCAGGCCAGGCCAGGCCAGGCCAGGCCAGGCCAGGGCCAGGCCAGCCAGGCCAGGGCCAGGCCAGGCCAGGCCAGCCAGCCAGGGCCAGGGCCAGGGGCCAGGCCCAGGCCAGGCCAGGCCAGGGGCCAGGCCAGGCCCAGGCCAGGCCAGGCCAGGCCAGGCCAGGCCAGGCAGGCAGGCCAGGCCAGGCCAGGGGCAGGCCAGGCCAGGCCAGGCCAGGCCAGGCCAGGCCAGGCCAGGCCAGGCCAGGCCAGGCCAGGCCAGGCCAGGGCCAGGCCAGGCCAGGGCCAGGCCAGGGCCAGGCCAGGGCCAGGCCAGGGCCAGGCCAGGCCAGGCCAGGCCAGGCCAGGGGCCAGGCCAGGCCAGGGCCAGAGGCCAGGGCCAGGCCAGGCCAGGCCAGGCAGGCCAGGCCAGGCAGGCCAGGCCAGGCCAGGCCAGGCCAGGCCAGGGCCAGGGCCAGGCCAGGCCAGGCCAGGCCAGGCCAGGCCAGGCCAGGGCCAGGCCAGGCCAGGCCAGGCCAGGCCAGGCCAGGGCCAGGCCAGGCCAGGCCAGGCCAGGCCAGGCCAGGGCCAGGCCAGGCCAGGCCAGGCCAGGCCAGGCCAGGCCAGGCCAGGGCCAGGCCAGGCCAGGCCAGGGCCAGGCCAGGCCAGGCCAGGGGCCAGGCCAGGCCAGGCCAGGCCAGGCCAGGCCAGGGCCAGGGCCAGGGGCCAGGCCAGGGCCAGGCCAGGCCAGGGCAGGCAGGGCAGGCCAGGCCAGGCCAGGCCAGGCCAGGCCAGGCAGGCCAGGCCAGGCCAGGCCAGGCCAGGCCAGGCCAGGGGCAGGCCAGGCCAGGGCCAGGGCCCAGGCCAGGCCAGGCCAGGCCAGGCCAGGCCAGGCCAGGCCCAGGCCAGGCCAGGCCAGGCCCAGGCCAGGGCCAGGGCCAGGCCAGGCCAGGCCAGGGCCAGGCCAGGCCAGGGCCAGGCCAGGCCAGGCCAGGGCCAGGGCCAGGCCAGGCCAGGCCCAGGCCAGGGCCCAGGGCCAGGCCAGCCAGGCCAGGCCAGGGCCAGGCCAGGCCAGGCCAGGCCAGGCCAGGCCAGGCCAGGCCAGGGCAGGGCCAGGCCAGGCCCAGGGCTAGGGCCAGGCCAGGGGCAGGGCCAGGGCCAGGCCAGGGCCAGGGCAGGGCCAGGCCAGGGCCAGGCCAGGCCAGGGGGCCAGGGCCAGGGCAGGCCAGGCCAGGCCAGGCCAGGCCAGGCCAGGGCCTCAGGCCAGGGCCAGGCCAGGCCAGGCCAGGCCAGGCCAGGCCAGGGCCAGGCCAGGCCAGGCCAGGGCCAGGCCAGGCCAGGCCAGGCCAGGGCCAGGCCAGGCCAGGGCAGGCCAGGCCAGGGCCAGGCCAGGCCAGGCAGGGCCAGGCCAGGCCAGGCCAGGCCAGGCCAGGCCAGGCCAGGGCCAGGCCAGGCCAGGGGCCAGGCCAGGCCAGGGGCCAGGGCCAGGGGCCAGGCCAGGCCAGGCCAGGCCAGGCCAGGGCCAGGCCAGGCCAGGGCCAGGCCAGGCCAGGGCCAGGCCAGGCCAGGCCAGGCCAGGGCAGGGCAGGCCAGGCCAGGCCAGGGCCAGGCCAGGCCAGGCCAGGCCAGGGCCAGGCCAGGCCAGGCCCAGGCCAGGCCAGGCCAGGCCAGGGCAGGCCAGCAGGGCCAGGGCCAGGGCCAGGCCAGGCCAGGGCCAGGCCAGGCAGGCCAGGCCAGGCCAGGCCAGGGCCAGGCCAGGGCAGGGCCAGGGCCAGGCAGGGCCAGGGCAGGCCAGGGCCAGGCCAGGGCCAGGCCAGCCCAGGCCAGGCCAGGCCAGGGCCAGGCCAGGCCCAGGCCAGGGCCAGGCCAGGGCCAGGCCAGGCCCAGGCCAGGCCCAGGCCAGGCCAGGGCCAGGCCAGGCCAGGCCAGGCCAGGCCAGGCCAGGCCAGGCCAGGGGCAGGCCAGGCCAGGCCAGGCCAGGCCAGGCCAGGGGCCAGGCCAGGGCAGGGGCAGGCCAGGCCAGGCCAGGGCAGGCCAGGCCAGGGCCAGGGCCAGGCCAGGCCCAGGGCCAGGCCAGGCCAGGCCAGGCCAGGGCCAGGCCAGGCCAGGCCAGGGCCAGGGCAGGGCCAGGCCAGGGCCAGGCCCAGGCCAGGGCCAGCCAGGGCCAGCCAGGCCAGGGCCAGGGCCAGGCCAGGCCAGGCCAGGCCAGGCCAGGCTAGGCCAGGCCAGGGGCCAGGCCAGGCCAGGCCAGGGCCAGGCCAGGCCAGGCCAGGCCAGGGCAGGCCAGGGCCAGGCCAGGGGCAGGCCAGGCCAGGGCCAGGCCAGGCCAGGCCAGGCCAGGCCAGGCCAGGCCAGGCCAGGGCCAGGCCAGGCCCAGGGCCAGGCAGGCAGGCCCAGGGCCAGGCCAGGCCAGGCCAGGCCAGGGCCAGGCCAGGGCCAGGCCAGGCCAGGCCAGGCCAGGCCAGGCCAGGGCCAGGCCAGGCCAGGCCAGGGCCAGGGGCCAGGCCAGGGCAGGGCAGGGGCAGGCCAGGGCCAGGCCAGGCCAGGGCAGGGCCAGGCAGGCCAGGCCAGGCCAGGCCAGGCCAGGCCAGGCCAGGCCAGGGCCAGGCCAGGCCAGGCCAGGCCAGGCCAGGCCAGGGGCCAGGCCAGGCCAGCCAGCCAGGCCAGGCCAGGGCAGGGCCAGGCCAGGCCAGGCCAGGCCAGGCCAGGCCAGGGCCAGGCCAGGGCAGGGCCAGGCCAGGCCAGGCCAGGCCAGGCCAGGCCAGGCCAGGCCAGGCCAGGCCAGGGCCAGGCCAGGCCAGGCCAGGCCAGGGCAGGCCAGGCCAGGCCAGGCAGGCCAGGGGCAGGCCAGGCCAGGCCAGGCCAGGCCAGGCCAGGGCCAGGCCAGGGCCAGGCCAGGCCAGGCCAGGCCAGGCCAGGCCAGGGCCAGGGCCAGGCCAGGCCAGGGCCAGGCCAGGCCAGGGCCAGGCCAGGCCAGGGCCAGGGCCAGGCCAGGGCCAGGGCCAGGGCCAGGCCCCAGGCCAGGGCCAGGGCCAGGGCAGGCCAGGCAGGGCCAGGCCAGGCCAGGCCAGGGCCAGGCCAGGCCAGGGCCAGGCCAGGCCAGGGCAGGCCAGGGCAGGCCAGGCCAGGCCAGGCCAGGCCAGGCCAGGGCCAGGGGCAGGCCAGGCAGGGCCAGGGGCCAGGCCAGGCCAGGCCCAGGGCCAGGGGGGCCAGGGCCAGGGCTCAGGCCAGGGCCAGGCTAGGCCAGGCCAGGGCCAGGCCAGGGGCCAGGCCAGGCCAGGCCAGGCCAGGCCAGGCCAGGCCAGGCCAGGCCAGGCCAGGCCAGGCCAGGCCAGGCCAGGCCAGGCCAGGCCAGGCCAGGCCTCAGGCCAGGCCAGGCCAGGGCCAGGCCAGGCCAGGGCCAGGCCAGGGCCAGGCCAGGCCAGGCCAGGCCAGGCCAGGCCAGGCCAGGGCCAGGCCAGGCCAGGCCAGGCCAGGCCCAGGCCAGGGCCAGGCCCAGGCCAGGCCAGGGCCAGGCAGGGCCAGGCCAGGGCCAGGCCAGGCCAGGCCAGGCCAGGCCAGGCCAGGCCAGGCCCAGGCCAGGCAGGCCAGGCCAGGCCAGGCCAGGCCAGGCCAGGCCAGGCCAGGCCAGGCCAGGCCAGGCCAGGCAGGGCCAGGCCAGGCCAGGCCAGGCCAGGCCAGGCAGGCAGGGCCAGGCCAGGCCAGGCCAGGCCAGGCCAGGCCAGGCCAGGGCCAGGCCAGGCCAGGCCAGGCCAGGGCCAGGCCAGGCCAGGCCAGGCCAGGCCAGGGCAGGGCAGGCCAGGGCCAGGCCAGGCCAGGGCCAGGCCAGGGGCCAGGCCAGGCCAGGCCAGGCCAGGGCCAGGCCAGGCCAGGCCAGGGCCAGGGCCAGGGCCAGGCCCAGGCCAGGGGCCAGGCCAGGCAGGCAGGGCAGGGCCAGGCCAGGGCCAGGGGCCAGGCCAGGGCAGGCCAGGGCCAGGCCAGGCCAGGCCAGGCCAGGCCAGGCCAGGCCAGGGCCAGGCCAGGCCAGGCCAGGCCCAGGGCCAGGGCCAGGCCAGGCCAGGCCAGGCCAGGCCAGGCCAGGCCAGGCCAGGCCAGGCCAGGGCCAGGGGCCAGGCCAGGCCAGGCCAGGCCAGGCCAGGCCAGGGGCAGGCCAGGCCAGGCCAGGGCCAGGCCAGGCCAGGCCCAGGCCAGGCCAGGCCAGGCCAGGCCAGGCAGGCCAGGGCAGGGCCAGGGCCAGGCCAGGCCAGGCCAGGGCCAGGCCAGGCCAGCCAGGCCAGGCCAGGGCCAGGCCAGGCCAGGCCAGGCCAGGCCAGGCCAGGCCAGGGGCCTAGGGCAGGGGCCAGGCCAGGCCAGGGCCAGGGCAGGCCAGGCCAGGCCAGGCCAGGCCAGGCCAGGCCAGGCCAGGCCCAGGCCAGGGCCAGGCCAGGGGCCAGGCCAGGGGCCAGGCCAGGGCCAGGGCCAGGCCAGGCCAGGGCCAGGGCCAGGGCCAGGCCAGGCCAGGCCAGGCCAGGGCCAGGCCAGGGCCAGGCCAGGCCAGGGCCAGGCCAGGGCCAGGGCCAGGCCAGGCCAGGCCAGGCCAGGGCCAGGGCAGGCCAGGCCAGGCAGGGCCAGGGGCAGGCCAGGGGCCAGGCCAGGCCAGGCCAGCCCAGGCCCAGGCCAGGCCAGGCCAGGGCCAGGCCAGGGGCCAGGCCAGGCCAGGCCCAGGGCCAGGCCAGGGCCAGGCCAGGCCAGGCCAGGCCAGGCCAGGCCAGGCCAGGGCAGGCCAGGCCAGGCCAGGCCAGGCCAGGCCAGGCCAGGCCAGGCCAGGGCAGGCCAGGCCAGGCAGGCCAGGCCAGGCCAGGCCAGGCCAGGCCAGGCAGGCAGGCCAGGCCAGGGCCAGGCCAGGCCAGGCCAGGCCAGGCCAGGCCAGGCCCAGGCCAGGCCAGGCCAGGCCAGGCCAGGCCAGGGGCAGGCCAGGCCAGGGCCAGGCCAGGCCAGGCCAGGCCAGGCCAGGCCAGGCCAGGCCAGGCCAGGGGCCAGGCCAGGCCAGGCCAGGGCCAGGGCCAGGGGCCAGGGCCAGGCCCAGGGCCAGGCCAGGCCAGGCCAGGGCAGGCCAGGCCAGGGCCAGGCCAGGCCAGGCCAGGCCAGGGCAGGCCAGGCCAGGCCAGGCCAGGGCCAGGCCAGCCAGGCCAGGCCAGGCCAGGCCAGGCCAGGGCCAGGCCAGGGCAGGCAGGGCCAGGCCAGGCCAGGCCAGGCCAGGCCCAGGCCAGGCCAGGGCCAGGCCAGGCCAGGCCAGGGCCAGGGCCAGGCCAGGCCAGGGGCCAGGGCCAGGCCAGGCCAGGGCCAGGCCAGGGGGCCAGGCCAGGCCAGGGCCAGGCCAGGCCAGGCCAGGCAGGCAGGGCCAGGCCAGGCCAGGGCAGGGCCAGGCCAGGCCAGGGCAGGCCAGGCCAGGGCCAGGCCAGGCCAGGGCCAGGCCAGGCCAGGGGCCAGGCCAGGCCAGGCCAGGCAGGCCAGGCCAGGCCAGGCCAGGCCAGGCCAGGCCAGGCCAGGGCAGGGCCAGGCCAGGCCAGGCCAGGCCAGGCCAGGCCAGGGCAGGGGGCCAGGCCAGGCCAGGCCAGGCCAGGCCAGGCCAGGGCCAGGGCCAGGCCAGGGCAGGCCAGGCCAGGGCAGGCCAGGCCAGGCCAGGGCCAGGCCAGGGCCAGGGGCCAGGGCAGGCCAGGGCCAGGCCAGGGCCAGGCCAGGCAGGGCAGGCCAGGCCAGGCCAGGCCAGGCCAGGCCAGGCCAGGCCAGGGGCCAGGGGCCAGGCCAGGGCCAGGGCCAGGCCCAGGCCAGGCCAGGCCAGGGCCAGGCCAGGCCAGGGCCAGGCCAGGGCCAGGCCAGGCCAGGCCAGGCCAGGCCAGGGCAGGCCAGGCAGGCAGGGCCAGGCCAGGCCAGGGCCAGGCCAGGGCCAGGCAGGGCCAGGCCAGGGCCAGGCCAGGCCAGGCCAGGCCAGGCCAGGGCTAGGCCAGGGGCCAGGCCAGGCCAGGCCAGGCCAGGCCAGGCCAGGCCAGGCCAGGCAGGCCAGGGGCAGGCCAGGCCAGGCCAGGCCAGGGCCAGGGCAGGGCCAGGGCCAGGCCAGGGGGGCCAGGCCAGGCCAGGCCAGGGCCAGGCCAGGCCAGGGGGCCAGGCCAGGGGCCAGGCAGGGGCCAGGCCAGGCCAGGCCAGGCCAGGCCAGGCCAGGCCAGGCCAGGCCAGGCCAGGGGCCAGGCCAGGCCAGGCCAGGCCAGGGCAGGGCAGGGCCAGGGCCAGGCCAGGGCCAGGCCAGGGCCAGGCCAGGCCAGGCCAGGCCAGGGCAGGGCCAGGCCAGGCCAGGGCAGGCCAGGCCAGGCCAGGCCAGGCCAGGCCAGGCCAGGGCAGGCCAGGCCAGGGCCAGGCCAGGGGCCAGGGCCAGGCCAGGCCAGGCCAGGCCAGGCCAGGCCAGGCCAGGCCAGGCCAGCCAGGCCAGGCCAGGCCAGGCTGGCCAGGCCAGGCCAGGCCAGGCCAGGCCAGGCCAGGCCAGGCCAGGGGCCAGGCCAGGGCTGGCCAGGCCAGGGCCAGGCCAGGCCAGGCCAGGGGCCAGGCCAGGCCAGGGCCAGGCCAGGGCCAGGGCCCAGGCCAGGCCAGGCCAGGCCAGGCCAGGCCAGGCCAGGGCCAGGCCAGGGCAGGGCAGGGGCAGGCCCAGGCCAGGCCAGGGCCAGGCCAGGCCAGGGCCAGGCCAGGCCAGGCCAGGCCAGGGCCAGGCCAGGCCAGGGCCAGGGCAGGCCCAGGCCAGGGGCAGGCCAGGGCCAGGCCCAGGCCAGGCCAGGCCAGGGCCAGGCCAGGGCCAGGCCAGGGCCAGGCCAGGGCCAGGGCCAGGCCAGGCCAGGGCCAGGGCCAGGGCCAGGCCAGGCCAGGCCAGGCCAGGCCAGGGCCAGGCCAGGGCCAGGGCCAGGCCAGGCCAGGCCCAGGGCCAGGCCAGGCCAGGGCCAGGCAGGCCAGGCCAGGCCAGGCCAGGGCCAGGCCAGGCCAGGCTAGGCCAGGCCAGGCAGGCCAGGCCAGGCCAGGCCAGGCCAGGCCAGGCCAGGGCAGGGCCAGGGGCCAGGGCCAGGCAGGCCAGGGGCCAGGCCAGGGCCAGGGCCAGGGCCAGGCAGGCCAGGCCAGGCAGGGCAGGGCAGGCCAGGCCAGGCCAGGCCAGGCCAGGCCAGGCCAGGCCAGGCCAGGGCCAGGCCAGGCCAGGGCCAGGCCAGGCCAGGCAGGGCCAGGCCAGCAGGCCAGGCCAGGCCAGGCCAGGCAGGGCCAGGCCAGGCCAGGCCAGGCCCAGGGCCAGGGCCAGGCCAGGCCAGGCCAGGGGGGGCAGGCCAGGGCCAGGGCCAGGCCCAGGCCAGCCAGGCCAGGCCAGGCCAGGCCAGGCCAGGCCAGGGCAGGGCCAGGCCAGGCCAGGCCAGGCCAGGCAGGGCCAGGGCCAGGCCAGGGCCAGGCCAGGCCAGGGCCAGGCCAGGCCAGGCCAGGCCAGGCCAGGCAGGCCAGCCAGGCAGGCCAGGCCAGGCCAGCCAGGCCAGGCCAGGCCAGGCCAGGGCCAGGCCAGGCCAGGCCAGGCCAGGCCAGGCAGGCCAGGCCAGGGCCAGGGCAGGGCCAGGCCAGGCCAGGCCAGGGGCCAGGCCAGGCCAGGCCCAGGCCAGGGCAGGCCAGGCCAGGCCAGGGCCAGGCCAGGGGCCAGGCCAGGGGCAGGGCCAGGGGCAGGCCAGGGCAGGGCCAGGGGCAGGCAGCCAGGCCAGGCCAGGCCAGGCCAGGCCAGGGCCAGGCCTAGGCCAGGCCAGGCCAGGCCCAGGCCAGGGCAGGGCCAGGCCAGGCCCAGGGGCCAGGGCCCAGGCCAGGGCCCAGGCCAGGCCAGGCCAGGCCAGGCCAGGCCAGGCCAGGCCAGGCCAGGCCAGGCCAGGCCAGGCCAGGCCAGGCCAGGCCAGGCCAGGCCAGGGCCAGGCCAGGGCCAGGGCCAGGGCCAGGCCAGGCAGGCCAGGGCAGGCAGGGCCAGGCCAGGCCCAGTGCCAGGCCAGGCCAGGGCAGGCCAGGCTTAGGCCAGGGCCAGGGCCAGGCCAGGCCAGGGCCAGGCCAGGCCAGGCTCAGGCCAGGCCAGGGCCAGGCCAGGCCAGGCCAGGCCAGGGGCCAGGGCCAGGGCCAGGCCAGGCCAGGCCAGGCCAGGCCAGGGCCAGGCCAGGGGCCAGGCCAGGCCAGGGGCCAGGGCCAGGCCAGGGCCAGGGCCAGGGCCAGCCAGGCCAGGGCCAGGGGCCAGGCCAGGCCAGGCCAGGCCCAGGCCAGGGCCAGGCCAGGCCAGGCCAGGGCCAGGGCCAGGCCAGGCCAGGGCCAGGCAGGGCCAGGCCAGGCAGGCCAGGGCAGGCCAGGCCAGGGCAGGGCAGGCCAGGGCAGGGCCAGGCCAGGGGCCAGGCCAGGCCAGGCAGCCAGGCCAGGCCAGGGCCAGGCAGGCCAGCCAGGGCAGGCCAGGCCAGGCCAGGCCAGGCCAGGCCAGGGCCAGGGCCAGGCCAGGCCAGGCCAGGCCAGGCCAGGCCAGGCCAGGCCAGGCCAGCCCAGGCGAGCCAGGCCAGGCCCAGGCCAGGCCAGGCCAGGGCCAGGCCAGGGCCAGGCCAGGCCAGGCCAGCCAGGCCAGGCCAGGCCAGGCCAGGCCAGGCCAGGCCAGGGCCAGGGCCAGGCCAGGCCAGGCCAGGCCAGGCCAGGGCCAGGGCCAGGCCAGGCCAGGCCAGGCCAGGCCAGGGCCAGGGCAGGCCAGCCAGGCCAGGCCAGGCCAGGCCAGGCCAGGCCAGGGCCAGGGCCAGGCCAGGCAGCCAGGCCAGGCCAGGGCAGGGCAGGCCAGGCCAGGCCAGGGCCAGGGGCAGGGCCAGGCCAGGCCAGGCCAGGCCAGGGCCAGGCCAGGCCAGGCCAGGCCAGGCCAGGGCCAGGGCCAGGCCAGGCCAGGCCAGGCAGGGCAGGCCAGGCCAGGCCAGGCCAGGGCCAGGCCAGGCCAGGCCAGGCCAGGCCAGGGCCAGGCCAGGCTGGGCCAGGGCAGGGCCAGGGGCCAGGGGCAGGGCCAGGGCCAGGGGCAGGGGCCAGGGCTGGGGCAGGGCCAGGCCAGGGTCAGGCCAGGAGCAGGCCAGGGCCAGGGCCAGGCAGGCCAGGCCAGGGGGCCAGGCCAGGCCAGGCCAGGGGCCAGGGCAGGCCAGGCCAGGGCCAGGGCCAGGCCAGGCCAGGCCAGGCCAGGCCAGGCCAGGCCAGGGCAGGCCAGGGCCAGGCCAGGCCAGGCCAGGCCAGGCCAGGCCAGGCCAGGCCAGGGCAGGCCAGGCCAGGCCAGGCCAGGCCAGGGCCAGGCCAGGCCAGGCCAGGCCAGGCCAGGCCAGGCCAGGCCAGGGGCCAGGCCAGGCCAGGCCAGGGCCAGGCCAGGGCCAGGCCAGGCCAGGCCAGGGCCAGGGCCAGGGCCAGGCCAGGCCAGGGCCAGGCCAGGCCAGGCCAGGCCAGGCCAGGCCAGGCCAGGGCCAGGCCAGGGCCAGGCCAGGCCCAGGGCCAGGCCAGGCCAGGCCAGGCAGGCAGGCCAGGCCAGGCCAGGGCCAGGCCAGGCAGGCCAGGCCAGGCCAGGGGCCAGGCCAGGGGCAGGCCAGGCAGGCCAGGCCAGGCCAGGCCTAGGGGGCCAGGCCAGGCCTAGGGCCAGGCCAGGGCCAGGGCCAGGGCCAGGCCAGGCCAGGCCAGGCCAGGCCAGGGCCAGGCCCAGGGCCAGGGCCAGGGCCAGGGCCAGGCCAGGCCAGGCCAGGGCCAGGGCCAGGCCAGGCCAGGCCAGGCCAGGCCAGGCCAGGCCAGGCCCAGGCCAGGGCCAGGGCCAGGCCAGGGCCAGGCCAGGGCCAGGCCAGGCCAGGCCAGGCAGGGCCCAGGCCAGGCCAGGCCAGGGCCAGGCCAGGCCAGGCCAGGGCCAGGGCCAGGCCAGGGCCAGGCCAGGCCAGCAGGCCAGGGCAGGCCAGGCCAGGGCAGGCCAGGCCAGGCCAGGCCAGCCAGGGCCAGGCCAGGCCAGGCCAGGCCAGGCCAGGCCAGGCCAGGCCAGGCCAGGCCAGGCAGGCCAGGGCCAGGGCCAGGCCAGGGGCCAGGGCCAGGCCAGGCCAGGCCAGGCCAGGGCAGGGCCAGGGCCAGGCCAGGCCAGGGCCAGGCCAGGCCAGGCCAGGCCAGGCCAGGGCCAGGCCAGGCCAGGCCAGGCCAGGGCCAGGGCAGGCCAGGCCAGGCCCAGGGCCAGGGGCCAGGCCAGGCCAGGCCAGGCCAGGCCAGGGCCAGGCCAGGCCAGGCCAGGCCAGGGGCCAGGCCAGGCCAGGCCAGGCCAGGCCAGGCAGGCCAGGCCAGGCCAGGCCAGGGCCAGGCCAGGCCAGGCCAGGCCAGGCCAGGCCAGGCCAGGCCAGGCCAGGCCAGGGCCAGGCCAGGCCAGGGCCAGGCAGGGCAGGGCCAGGCCAGGGCCAGGCAGGCAGCCAGGGCCAGGCCAGGCCAGGCCAGGGCCAGGCCCAGGCCAGGCCAGGCCAGGCCAGGCCAGGCCAGGGCCAGGCCAGGGCCAGCCAGGCCAGGCCAGGCCAGGCCAGGCCAGGCCAGGCCAGGCCAGGCCAGGCCAGGCCAGGCCAGGGCCAGGCCAGGCCAGGCCAGGCCAGGCCAGGCCAGGCCAGGCCAGGCCAGGCCAGGCCAGGCCAGGCCAGGCCAGGCCAGGCAGGCCAGGCTAGGGCCAGGGCAGGCTCAGGCCAGGGCAGGCTAGGCCAGGGCCAGGGCCAGGCCAGGGCCAGGGCAGGGGCCAGGCCAGGGCAGGGCCAGGCCAGGCCAGGCCAGGCCAGGCCAGGCCAGGCCAGGCCAGGCCAGGGCCAGGGCCAGGCCAGGCCAGGCCAGGGCAGGCCAGGGGCCAGGGCCAGGCCAGGGCCAGGCCCAGGCCAGGGCCAGGGCCAGGCCAGGCCCAGGCCAGGCCAGGCCAGGCCAGGGCAGGCCAGGCCAGGCCAGGCCAGGCCAGGCCAGGCCAGGCCAGGCAGGCCAGGCCAGGGCCAGGCCAGGCCAGGGGCAGGCCAGGCCAGGCCAGGCCAGGCCAGGCCAGGCCAGCCAGGCCAGGCCAGGCCAGGCCAGGCCAGGCCAGGCCAGGGCCAGGCCAGGCCAGGCCAGGCCAGGCCAGGCCAGGCCAGGCCAGGGCCAGGCCAGGCCAGGCCAGGCCAGGCCAGGGCCAGGCCAGGCCAGGCCAGGCCCAGGCCCAGGCCAGGCCAGGCCAGGCCAGGGCCAGGCCAGGCCAGGGCAGGCCAGGGCCAGGCCCAGGCCAGGCCAGGCCAGGCCAGGGCAGGCCAGGGCCAGGGGCCAGGCCAGGCCAGGCCAGGCCAGGCCAGGCCAGGGCCAGGCCAGGGCAGGCCAGGGCCAGGCCAGGCCAGGCCAGGCCAGGGCAGGGCCAGGGCCAGGCCAGGCCAGGCCAGGCCAGGCCAGGGCCAGGCCAGGCCAGGCCAGGCCAGGCCCAGGCCAGGCCAGGGCCAGGCCAGGCAGGCCAGGCCAGGCCAGGCCAGGGCCAGGCCCAGGCCAG
The DNA here is from genome assembly GCA_917880005.1 of Nanger dama. NCBI lineage: Eukaryota > Metazoa > Chordata > Mammalia > Artiodactyla > Bovidae > Nanger > Nanger dama. The sequence continues at coordinate 41,525 of CAKJTW010000444.1, read as the reverse complement.
GCCAGGCCCAGGGCCAGGCCAGGCCAGGCCAGGGGCAGGGCCAGGCAGGCCAGGCCAGGCCAGGCCAGGGCCAGGGCCAGGCCAGGGCCAGGCCAGCCAGGGCCAGGCCAGGCCAGGCCAGGCCAGGCCAGGCCAGGCCAGGCCAGGCCAGGCCAGGCCAGGCCAGGGCCAGGCCAGGCCAGGGCCAGGCCAGGCCAGGCCAGGCCAGGCCAGGCCCAGGCCAGGCCAGGGCCAGGCCAGGGGCCAGGGCAGGGCCAGGCCAGGCCAGGCCAGGGCAGGCCAGGCCAGGGCCAGGGCCAGGGGCAGGGCCAGGCCAGGCCAGGCCAGGCCAGGCCAGGCAGGCAGGCCAGGCCAGGCCAGGCCAGGCCAGGCCAGGCCAGGCCAGGCCAGGCCAGGCCAGGCCAGGGCCAGGCAGGCCAGGCCAGGCAGGCCAGGCCAGGCCAGGCCAGGGCCAGGCCAGGCCAGGCCCAGGGCCAGGCCAGGGCCCAGGCCAGGGCCAGGCCAGGGCCAGGGCCAGGCCAGGCCAGGCCAGGGCCAGGCCAGGCCAGGCCAGGGCCAGGCCAGGGCCAGGCCAGGCCAGGGCCAGGCCAGGCCAGGCCAGCCAGGCCAGGCCAGGCCAGGCCAGGCCAGGGCAGGGCCAGGCCAGGCCAGGCCAGGCCAGGCCAGGCCAGGCCAGGGCAGGGCCAGGGCCAGGCCAGGCCAGGCCAGGGCCAGGCCAGGGCAGGCCAGGGCCAGGCCCAGGCCAGGCCCAGGCCAGGCCAGGCCAGGCCAGGCCAGGCCAGGGCCAGGCCAGGCCAGCCAGGGCCAGGCCAGGCCAGGCCAGGCCAGGCCAGGCCAGGGCAGGCCAGGCCAGGCCAGGCCAGGCCAGGCCAGGCTGGCCAGGCCAGGCCAGGCCAGGCCAGGGGCAGGCCAGGCCAGGCAGGCCAGGCCAGGCCAGGCCAGGCCAGGCCAGGCCAGGCCAGGGCCAGGCCAGGCCAGGCCAGGGCCAGGCCAGGGGCAGGGCCAGGCCAGGCCAGGGCCAGGCCAGGCCAGGCCAGGCCAGGCCAGGCCAGGCCAGGCCAGGCCAGGCCAGGGCCAGGCCAGGCCAGGGCCAGGGCCAGGCCAGGGGCCAGGCCAGGCCAGGCCAGGCCAGGCCAGGCCCAGGGCCAGGGCCAGGCCAGGGCAGGCCAGGCCAGGCCAGGGCCAGGCCAGGCCAGGGCAGGCCAGGGGCAGGGCCAGGCCAGGCAGGGCCAGGCTAGGCCAGGCCAGGGCCAGGCCAGGGCCAGGGCAGGCCAGGGCCAGGCCAGGGCCAGGGCCAGGGGCCAGGCCAGGCCAGGCCAGGCCAGGCAGGGCAGGCAGGCAGGCCAGGGCAGGGCCAGGCCAGGCCAGGGCCAGGCCAGGGCCAGGCCAGGGCCAGGCCAGGCCAGGCCAGGCCAGGCCAGGGCCAGGGCCAGGGCCAGGCCAGGCCAGGCCAGGCCAGGCCAGGCCAGGGCCAGGCCAGGGCCAGGCCAGGCCAGGGCCAGGCCAGGCCAGGCCAGGGCCAGGCCAGGGCCAGGGCCAGGCCAGGCCAGGCCAGGCCCAGGCCAGGCCAGGCCCAGGCCAGGCCAGGCCAGCCAGGCCAGGCCAGGCCAGGCCAGGCAGGCCAGGGCCAGGCCAGGCCAGGCCAGGCCAGGCCAGGGCAGGGCCAGGCCAGGCCAGGCCAGGCCAGGCCAGGCCAGGCCAGGGCCAGGGCAGGCCAGGCCAGGGCCAGGCCAGGCCAGGCCAGGCCAGGCCAGGCCAGGCCAGGGGCCAGGCCAGGCCAGGCCAGGCCAGGCCAGGGCCAGGGCCAGGCCAGGCCAGGCCAGGCAGGCCAGGCAGGCAGGGCCAGGCCAGGCCAGGCCAGGGCCAGGGCCAGGGCCAGGCCAGGCCAGGCCAGGGCCAGGCCAGGCAGGGCCAGGGCCAGGCCAGGCCAGGCCAGGGCCAGGCCAGGCCAGGGCAGGGCCCCAGGCCAGGCCAGGGCCAGGCCAGGCCAGGCCAGGCCAGGCCAGGGGCCAGGCCAGGCCAGGCCAGGCCAGGCCAGGGCAGGCCAGGGCCAGGCCAGGCCAGGCCAGGCCAGGCCAGGGCCCAGGGGCCAGGCCAGGCCAGGCCAGGCCAGGGCCAGGCCAGGGGCCAGGCCAGGCCAGGGCCAGGCCAGGCCAGGCCAGGCCAGGGCAGGGCCAGGCCAGGGCAGGGCCAGGCCAGGCCAGGCCAGGGCCAGGGCCAGGCCAGGCCAGGCCAGCCAGGCCAGGGCCAGGCCAGGCCAGGCCAGGCCAGGCCAGGGCCAGGGGCCAGGCCAGGCCAGGCAGGGGCCAGGGCCCAGGCCAGGCCAGCCAGGCCAGGCCAGGGCCAGGCCAGGCAGGCCAGGCCAGGGCCAGGCCAGGCCAGGGCCAGGCAGGGCCAGGCAGGCCAGGCCAGGCCAGGGCCAGGCCAGGCCAGGCCAGGCCAGGCCAGGGGCCAGGGCCAGGCCAGGGCCAGGCCAGGCCAGGCCAGGGCAGGCCAGGCCAGGCCAGGGGGGCAGGGCCAGGCCAGGCCCAGGCCCAGGGCCAGGGGCCAGGCCAGGCCAGGCCAGGCCAGGCCAGGCCAGGGCCAGGGCCAGGGCCCAGGGGCCAGGGGCCAGGGGGGCCAGGCCAGGCCAGGCCAGGGCCAGGCCAGGCCAGGGCCAGGCAGGCCAGGCCAGGGCAGGGCCAGGGCAGGCAGGCAGGCAGGCCAGGCCAGGCCAGCCAGGGCCAGGGCCAGGCCAGGCCAGGCCAGGCCAGGCCAGGCCAGGGCCAGGCTGCCAGGCCAGGCCAGCCAGGCCAGGGCCAGGCCAGGCCAGGGCCAGGCCAGGCCAGGGCCAGGCCAGGCAGGGCCAGGCCAGGCCAGGCCAGGGGCAGGGCCAGGCCAGGCCAGGGCCAGGCCAGGCCAGGCCAGGCAGGCCAGGCCAGGGCCAGGCCAGGCCAGGCCGGCCAGGCCAGGCCAGGCCAGGGCAGGGCCAGGGCCAGGGCCAGGCCAGGCCAGGCCAGGCCAGGCCAGGCCAGGGGCCAGGGCCAGGCCAGGGCAGGCCAGGGCAGGGCCAGGCCAGGCCAGGGCAGGGCCAGGGCCAGGCCAGGCAGGGCCAGGCCAGGCCAGGCCAGGCCAGGCCAGGCCAGGCCAGGCCAGGCCAGGCCAGGGCCAGGCCAGGGCCAGGCCAGGCCAGGCCAGGCCAGGCCAGGCCAGGCCAGGGCCAGGGCCAGGCCAGGCCAGGCCAGGCCAGGGCCAGGCCAGGGCCAGGCCAGGCCAGGCCAGGGGCCAGGCCAGGCCAGGCCAGGCCAGGGCCAGGGCCAGGGCCAGGCCAGGCCAGGGCAGGCCAGGCCAGGCCAGGCCAGGCCAGGCCAGGGGCCAGGCCAGGCCAGGGCCAGGCCAGGGCCAGGCCAGGGCAGGCCAGGGGCCAGGCCAGGCCAGGGCCAGGCCAGGCCAGGCCAGGGCCAGGCCAGGCCAGGCCAGGGCCAGGCCAGGCCAGGGCCAGGCCAGGCCAGGGCCAGGCCAGGGCCAGGCCAGGCCAGGCCAGGCCAGGCCAGGCCAGGCCAGGCCAGGCCAGGCCAGGGCCAGGCCAGGCCAGGGCCAGGCCCAGGCCAGGCCAGGCCAGGCCAGGCCAGGCCAGGCCAGGGCCAGGGCAGGGCCAGGCCAGGCCAGGCCAGGCCAGGCCAGGGCCAGGGCCAGGGCCAGGGCCAGGGCAGGCCAGGGGCCAGGGCAGGGCCAGGCCAGGGCCAGGCCAGGGCCAGGCCAGGCCAGGCCAGGCCAGGGCCAGGCCAGGCCAGGCCAGGGCCAGGGCCAGGGGCCAGGGCCAGGGCCAGGGCCAGGCCAGGGGCCAGGGCCAGGCCAGGCCAGGCCAGGCCAGGCCAGGCCAGGCCAGCCAGGGCCAGGCCAGGGCTAGGGCAGGCCAGGGCAGGCAGGGGCCAGGGCCAGGCCAGGCCAGCAGGCCAGGCCAGGCCAGGCCAGGCCAGGCCAGGCCAGGCCAGGCCAGGGCAGGGCAGGCCAGCAGGCCAGGCCAGGCCAGGGCCAGGCCAGGCCCAGGCCAGGCCAGGGCCAGGCCAGGCTCAGGCAGGCCCAGGCCAGGGCCAGGCCAGGCCAGGCCAGGGCCAGGCCAGGCCTGGCCAGGCCAGGGGCCAGGGCCAGGCCAGGCCAGGCCAGGCCAGGCCAGGGCCAGGCAGGCCAGGCAGGCCAGGCCAGGCCAGGGCCAGGGCCAGGCAGGGCCAGGCCAGGGCCAGGCCAGGGCCAGGGCCAGGGCCAGGCCAGGCCAGGGCCAGGCCAGGGGCCAGGCCAGGCCAGGGCCAGGCCAGGCCAGGGCCAGGCCAGGCCAGGCCAGGCCAGGCCAGGCCAGGCCAGGCCAGGCCAGGCCAGGGCCAGGCCAGGCCAGGCCAGGCCAGGCCAGGCCAGGGCAGGCCAGGCCAGGCCAGGCCAGGCCAGGGCCAGGCCAGGGCCAGGGCCAGGGCCAGGGCAGGCCAGGCCAGGCCAGGCCAGGCCAGGCCAGGCCAGGCCAGGCCAGGCCAGGCCAGGCCAGGCCAGGCCAGGCCAGGGCCAGGCCAGGGCCAGGCCAGGGCCAGGCAGGGCCAGGCCAGGGCCAGGCCAGGCCAGGCCAGGCCCAGGGCCAGGGGGCCAGGCCAGGGCCCAGGCCAGGCCAGGGCCAGGCCAGGCCAGGCCAGGCCAGGCCAGGCCAGGCCAGGCCAGGCCAGGCCAGGGCCAGGCCAGGCCAGGCCAGGCCAGGCCAGGCCAGGGCCAGGGCTCAGGCCAGGGCCAGGCCAGGCCAGGGCCAGGGCCAGGCCAGGCCAGGCCAGGGCCAGGGCAGGCCAGGCCAGGCCAGGCCAGGCCAGGCCAGGCCAGGCCAGGCCAGGCCAGGCCAGGGCCAGGGGCAGGGCCAGGCCAGGCCAGGGCAGGCCAGGGCCAGGCCAGGCCAGGCCAGGCCAGGGCAGGGGCAGGGCCAGGCCAGGCCAGGGCCAGGCCAGGCCAGGGCCAGGGCCCAGGGCCAGGCCAGGCCAGGCAGGCCCAGGCCAGGCCAGGCCAGGCCAGGCCAGGCCAGGCCAGGCCAGGCCAGGCTGGGGCCAGGCCAGGCCAGGCCAGGCCAGGGGCCAGGCCAGGCCAGGCCAGGCCAGGCCAGGGCCAGGGCCAGGCCAGGCCAGGGCAGGCCAGGCCAGGCCAGGGCCAGGGCAGGGCCAGGCCAGGGCCAGGCAGGCCAGGCCAGGCCAGGCCAGGGCCAGGCCAGGCCAGGCCAGGCCAGGCCAGGCCAGGCCAGGCCAGGCAGGGCCAGGGCCAGGCCAGGCCAGGCCAGGCCAGGCCAGGGCCAGGCCAGGGCCAGGCCAGGCCAGGCCAGGCCAGGCCAGGCCAGGCCAGGGCCAGGCCAGGCCAGGCCAGGCAGGGGGCAGGCCAGGCCAGGGCCAGGGCAGGCCAGGGGCCAGGCCAGGGCCAGGCCAGGCCAGGGGCTAGGCCAGGGGCAGGCCAGGCCAGGCCAGGGCCAGGGCAGGCCAGGGGCAGGCCAGGCCAGGCCAGGCCAGCCCAGGCCAGGCCAGGCCAGGGCCAGGGCAGGCCAGGGCCAGGCCAGGCCAGGCAGGGCCAGGCCAGAGCCAGGGCCAGGCCCAGGCAGGCCAGGCCAGGCCAGGCCAGGCAGGCCAGGCCAGGCCAGGCCAGGCCAGGCCAGGGGCCAGGCCAGGCCCAGGCCAGGCCAGGGCCAGGGCCAGGCCAGGCCAGGCCAGGCCAGGGCCAGGGCCAGGCCAGGCCAGGGCCAGGCCAGGCCAGGCCAGGCCAGGCAGGCCAGGGCCAGGCCAGGCCAGGCCAGGCCAGGCCTGGGCCAGGCCAGGGCCAGGCCAGGCCAGGCCAGGGCCAGGCCAGGGCCAGGCCAGCCAGGCCAGGCCAGGGGCCAGGCCAGGCCAGGCCAGGCCAGGCCAGGGCCAGGCCAGGCCAGGGCCAGGGCAGGGCCAGGCCAGGCCAGGCCAGGGCAGGCCAGGGGCCAGGCCAGGGCAGGCCAGGGCCAGGCCAGGCCAGCCAGGCCAGGCCAGGCCAGGCCAGGCCAGGCCAGGGCCAGGCCAGGCCAGGCAGGCAGGCCAGGCCAGCCAGCAGGCCAGGCCAGGCCAGGGCCAGGCCAGGGCCAGGCCAGGCCAGGCCAGGGCCAGGCCAGGCCAGGCCAGGGCCAGGCCAGGCCAGGCCAGGCCAGGCCAGGCCAGGCCAGGCCAGGCAGGCCAGGCCAGGCCAGGCCAGGCCAGGCCAGGCCAGGCCAGGCCAGGCCAGGCCAGGCCAGGGCCAGGCCAGGGCCAGGCCAGGCCAGGCCCAGGCCAGGCCAGGCCAGGCAGGCCAGGCCAGGCCAGGCAGGGCCAGGCCAGGCCAGGCCAGGCCAGGCCAGGCCAGGCCAGGGCCAGGCCAGGGCCAGGGCCAGGCCAGGCCAGGCCAGGCCAGGCCAGGCCAGGCCAGGCCAGGCCAGGCCAGGGCAGGCCAGGCCAGGCCAGGCCAGGCAGGCCAGGCCAGGCCAGGGGGCCAGGCCAGGCCAGGCCAGGCAGGCCAGGCCAGGCCAGGCCAGGCCAGGCCAGGGCCAGGCCAGGCCAGGCCAGGCCAGGGCCAGGCCCAGGCCAGGCCAGGCCAGGCCAGGGCTTAGGCCAGGCCAGGCCCAGGCCAGGGCGGGCAGGCCAGGCCAGGCCAGGCCAGGCCAGGCCAGGGCAGGCCAGGCCAGGCCAGGCCAGGCAGGGCCAGGGCCAGCCAGGCCAGGCCAGGCCAGGCCAGGCCAGGCCAGGGCCAGGCCAGGCCAGGGGCAGGGCCAGGGCCAGGGGCCAGGCCAGGCCAGGCCAGGGGGCCAGGGCAGGCAGGCAGGGCCAGGCCAGGGCAGGGGGCAGGGGCAGGGCAGGCCAGGCCAGGGCCAGGCCAGGGCCAGGGCAGGGCCAGGCCAGGGCCCAGGCCAGGGCCAGGCCAGGCAGGCCAGGGCCAGGCCAGGCCAGGGCCAGGCCAGGCCAGGGCCAGGCCAGGCCAGGCCAGGGCCAGGCCAGGCCAGGCCAGGCCAGGCCAGGCCAGCAGGGCCAGGCCAGGCCAGGCCAGGCCAGGGCCAGGGCCAGGCCAGGGCCAGGCCAGGGCCAGGCCAGGCCAGGCCAGGCCAGGCCAGCCAGCCAGGGGCAGGCCAGGCCAGGCCAGGCCAGGCCAGGCCAGGCCAGGGCCTGGCCAGGCCAGGCCAGGCCAGGGCCAGGCCAGGCCAGGCCAGGCCAGGCCAGGCCAGCCAGGGCCAGGGGCCAGGCCAGGCAGGGCCAGGCCAGGCCAGGCCAGGGCCAGGCCAGGGCAGGCCAGCCAGGCCAGGCCAGGCCAGGGCCAGGCAGGGGCCAGGCCAGGCCAGGGCCAGGGCCAGGGCCAGGGGCCAGGCCAGGCCAGGCCAGGGCCAGGCCAGGGGCAGGCCAGGGCAGCAGGGCCAGGCCAGGCCAGGCCAGGCCAGGCCCAGGGCCAGGCCAGGCCAGGCCAGGCCAGGCCAGGCCAGGCCAGGCCAGGCCAGGCCAGGCCAGGCCAGGCCAGGCCAGGGGCAGGCCAGGCCAGGCCAGGCCAGGCCAGGCCAGGCCAGGCCAGGCCAGGCCAGGCCAGGCCAGGCCAGGCCAGGCCAGGCCAGGGCCAGGGGGCCAGGGGCCAGGCCAGGCCAGGCCAGGCCAGGCCAGGCCAGGCCAGGCCAGGGCAGGCCAGGCCAGGCCAGGCCAGGCCAGGCCAGGGCCAGGCCAGGGCCAGGCCAGGGCTTCAGGCTTAGGGCAGGCCAGGGCCAGGCCAGGCCAGGCCAGGCCAGGCCAGGCCAGGCCAGGCCAGGCCCAGGCCAGGGCCAGGGCCAGGGCCAGGGCCAGGCAGGCAGGCCAGGGCAGCCAGGCCAGGGGCCAGGCCAGGCCAGGCCAGGCCAGGCCAGGCCAGGCCCAGGCCAGGCCAGGCCAGGCCAGGCCCAGGCCAGGCAGGCCAGGCCAGGCCAGGCCAGGCCAGGCCAGGCAGGCCAGGCCAGGGCCAGGCCAGGCAGGGCCAGGCAGGCCCAGGCCAGGCCAGGCCAGGCCAGGCCAGGCCAGGCCAGGGCCAGGCCAGGGCCAGGCCAGGCCAGGGCAGGCCAGGCCAGGCCAGGGCAGGCCAGGCCAGGCCAGGCCAGGCCAGGCCAGGGCCAGGCCTAGGCCAGGGGGCAGGGGCCAGGGCCAGGCCAGGGCCAGGCCAGGCCAGGCCAGGGCCAGGCAGCCAGCCAGGGCCAGGCCAGGCCAGGCAGGCCAGGCCAGGGCCAGGCCAGGCCAGGGCCAGGCCAGGGCCAGGCCAGGGCCAGGCCAGGGCCAGGCCAGGCCAGGCAGGCCAGGGCCAGGCCAGGCCAGGCCAGGCCAGGGCCCAGGCCAGGCCAGGGGCAGGCCAGGCCAGGCCAGGCCAGGGCCAGGGCAGGCCAGGCCAGGGCCAGGCCAGGCCAGGCCAGGCCAGGGGCAGGCCAGGGCTCAGGCCAGGGCCAGGCAGGGGCAGGGCCAGGCCAGGCCAGGCCAGGCCAGGCAGGGGCAGGGCCAGGCCAGGCCAGGGCAGGCCAGGCCAGGCCAGGCCAGGCCAGGCCAGGCCAGGCCAGGCCAGGCCAGGCCAGGGCCAGCCAGGGGCAGGGCCCAGGCCAGGGGCCAGGCCAGGCCAGGGCCAGGGCCAGGCCAGGGCCAGGCCAGGCCAGGCAGGGCAGGGCAGGCCAGGCCAGGCCAGGCCAGGCCAGGCCAGGCCAGGCCAGGCCAGGGCAGGGCCAGGCCAGGCCAGGCCAGGCCAGGCCAGGCCAGGCCAGGCCAGGCCCAGGCCAGGCCAGGCCAGGGCCCCAGGCCAGGCCAGGGCCAGGCCAGGCCAGGGCCAGGCCAGGGCCAGGCCAGGGCCAGCCAGGGCCAGGCCAGGCCAGGGGCCAGGCCAGGCCAGGCCAGGGCAGGCCAGGGCCAGGGGCCAGGCCAGGCCAGGCCAGGGCCAGGCCAGGCCAGGCCAGGCCAGGCCAGGCCAGGCAGGGCAGGGCCAGGCCAGGCCAGGCAGCAGGCCAGGCCAGGCCAGGGCCAGGCCAGGCCAGGCCAGGCCAGGCCAGGCCAGGCCAGCCAGGCCAGGCCAGGCCAGGCCAGGCCAGGCCAGGCCAGGCAGGCCAGGGCCAGGGCCAGGCCAGGGCCAGGCCCAGGCCAGGCCAGGCCAGGCCAGGCCAGGCAGGCCAGCCAGGCCAGGGCCAGGGCCAGGCCAGGCAGGCCAGGCCAGGCAGGGCCAGGCCAGGCCAGGCCAGGGCCAGGCCAGGGCCAGGGCAGGGCCAGGCCAGGGGGGGCCAGGCCAGGCCAGGCCAGGCCAGGCCAGGGCCAGGCCAGGCCAGGCCAGGGCAGGCCAGGCCAGGCCAGGCCAGGCCAGGCCAGGCCAGGCCAGCCAGGCCAGGGGCCAGGCCAGGCCAGGCCAGGCCAGGCCAGGCCAGGCCAGGGCAGGGGCCAGGCCAGGCCAGGCCAGGGGCCAGGCCAGGCCAGGGCCAGGCCAGGGCCAGGCCAGGCCAGCCAGGCCAGGCCAGGGCCAGGGGCAGGCCAGGCCAGGGCAGGCCAGGCCAGGCCAGGCCAGGCCAGGCAGGGCCAGGGCCAGGCAGGCCAGGCCAGGGCCAGGGCCAGGCCAGGCAGGGCAGGCCAGGCCAGGGCAGGCCAGGGCCAGGCCAGGCCAGGCCAGGGCAGGCCAGGGCAGGCAGGCCAGGCCAGGCCAGGCCCAGGCCAGGCCAGGGCCAGGCCAGGCCAGGCCAGGCCAGGCCAGGCCAGGCCAGCCAGGCCAGCCAGGCCAGGCCAGGCCAGCCAGGGCCAGGCCAGGCCAGGCCAGGCAGGGCAGGGCCAGGCCAGGGCCAGGGCAGGCCAGGCCAGGCCAGGCCAGGCCAGGCCAGGCCAGGCCAGGCCAGGCAGGGTCAGGCCAGGCCAGGCCAGGGGCCAGGCCAGGCAGGGCCAGGCAGGCCAGGCCAGGCCAGGGCCAGGCCAGGCCAGGCCAGGGCCAGGCCAGGGGCAGGCCAGGCCAGGCCAGGGCAGGGCCAGGCAGGGCCAGGCCAGGCCAGGCCAGGGCCAGGCCAGGGCCAGGCCAGGCCAGGGGCAGGGGCAGGCCAGGCCAGGCCAGGCCAGGCCAGGCCAGGCCAGGCCAGGGCCAGGGCCAGGCCAGGGCAGGGGCAGGGGCCAGGGGCCAGGCCAGGCCAGGCCAGGCCAGGCCAGGCCAGGGCCAGGCCAGGCCAGGCCAGGCCAGGCCAGGCCAGGCCAGGCCAGGGCAGGCCAGGGCCAGGCCAGGGCCAGGCCAGGCCAGGCCAGGCCAGGCCAGGGCCAGGCCAGGCAGGGCAGGCCAGGCCAGGCCAGGCCCAGGCCAGGCCAGGCCAGGCCAGGGCCAGGGCCAGGCCAGGGCCAGGCCAGGCCAGGCCAGGCCAGGCCAGGCCAGGCCCAGGCCAGGCCAGGGCAGGCCCAGGCCAGGCCAGGCCAGGGGCCAGCCAGGGCCAGGCCAGGCCAGGCCAGGCCAGGGCCAGGGCCAGGCCAGGCCAGGCCAGGCCAGGCAGGCAGGGGCCAGGCCAGGGCAGGCCAGGCCCAGGGCCAGGGCAGGCCAGGGCCAGGCCAGGCAGGCCAGGCCAGGGCCAGGGCCAGGCCAGGGGCCAGGGCAGGCCAGGCCAGGGCCAGGCCAGGCCAGGGCAGGCCAGGCCAGGCCAGGCCAGGCCAGGCCAGGGCCAGGGCCAGGCCAGGGCCAGGCCAGGGCAGGCCAGGCCAGGGCCAGGCCAGGGCCAGGGCCAGGCCAGGCAGCCAGGCCAGGCCAGGGGCCAGGCAGGCCAGGCCAGGGCCAGGCCAGGCCCAGGGCAGGCCAGGCCAGGCCAGGGCCAGGGGCCAGGGCCAGGGCCAGGCCAGGCAGGGCCAGGCCAGGCCAGGCCAGGGCCAGGCCAGGGCCAGGGCCAGGCCAGGCCAGGCTGCCAGGGCAGGGCCAGGCCAGGGCCAGGCTGGGCCAGGCCAGGCCAGGCAGGCCAGGGCCAGGCAGGCTGGGCAGGCCAGGGCCAGGCCAGGCCAGGCCAGGGCCAGGGCCAGGCCAGGCCAGGCCAGGGCAGGGCCAGGCCAGGCCAGGCCAGGCCAGGCAGGGCCAGGCCAGGCCAGGCCAGGCAGGCCAGGCCCAGCCAGGCCAGGCCAGGCCAGGGGCCAGGCCAGGCAGCAGGCCAGGCCAGGGCCAGGCCAGGCCAGGCCAGGCCAGGCCAGGCCAGGGCCAGGGCCAGGCCAGGCCAGGCCAGGGCCAGGGCAGGCCAGGCCAGGCCAGGGCAGGGCAGGGCAGGGGCAGGGCCAGGGCCAGGGCTGCAGGCCAGGCCAGGCCAGGCCCAGGGCCAGGCCAGGCCAGGGCCAGGGCCAGGCCAGGGCAGGCCAGGCCAGGGCCAGGGGCAGGCCAGGCAGGCCAGGCCAGGCCAGGCCCAGGCCAGGGGCAGGGCCAGGGCCAGGCCAGGGCCAGGCCCAGGCCAGGGCCAGGCCAGGCCAGGCCAGGGCCAGGCCAGGCCAGGCCAGGCCAGGCAGCCAGGGGCCAGGCCAGGCCAGGCCAGGGCCAGGGCCAGCCAGGCCAGGCCAGCCAGGCCAGGCCAGGGCCAGGCCAGGCCCAGGCCAGGCCAGGCCAGGCCAGGCCAGGCCAGGCCAGGCCAGGCCAGGCCAGGCCAGGCCAGGCCAGGGCCAGGCCAGGCCAGGCCAGGGCCAGGCCAGGCCAGGCCAGGCCAGGCCAGGCCAGGGCCAGGCCAGGCCAGGCCAGGCCAGGGCCAGGCCAGGCCAGGCCAGGCCAGGCCAGGGCCAGGCCAGGCCAGGCCAGGCCAGGCAGGCCAGGGCAGGCCCAGGCCAGGCCAGCCAGGCCAGGCCAGGCAGGGCCCAGGCCAGGCCAGGGCCAGGGCCAGGGCCAGGCCAGGGCCAGGGCCAGGCCAGGGCCAGGCCAGGCCAGGCCAGGGCCAGGGCCAGGCCAGGCCAGGCCAGGCCAGGCCAGGCCAGGCCAGGCCAGGCCAGGCCAGGCCAGGCCAGGCCAGGCCAGGGCCAGGCCAGGCAGGCCAGGGGCAGGCCCAGGCCTAGGGCCAGGCCAGGCCAGGGCCAGGCCAGGGGCCAGGCCAGGGCCAGGCCAGGGCCAGGCCAGGGCCAGGCCAGGCCAGGCCAGGCCAGGGCAGGGCCAGGCCAGGCCAGGCCAGGGCCAGGCCAGGGCCAGGCCAGGCCAGGGCCAGGGCCAGGCCAGGCCAGGGCCAGGCCAGGCCAGGGCCAGGCCAGGCCAGGCCAGGCCAGGCCAGGCAGGGCCAGGCCAGGGCCAGGCCAGGGCCAGGCCAGGGCTGGGCCAGGGGCCAGGCTAGGGCCAGGCCAGGGCAGGGCCAGGGGGCCAGGGCCAGGGGCCAGGGCCCAGGCCAGGGCCCAGGCCAGGCCAGCCAGGCCAGGGCCAGGCCAGGCCAGGCCAGGCCAGGGCCAGGGCCAGGGCAGGGCCAGGCCAGGCCAGGGGCCAGGGCCAGGCCAGGCCAGGCCAGGGCCAGGGCCTAGGCCAGGCCCAGGCCAGGCCAGGGCAGGCCAGGGGCCAGGCCAGGCCAGGGCCAGGGCCAGGCCAGCCAGGGCAGGCCAGGCCAGGGCCAGGCCAGGGCCAGGCCAGGCCAGGCCAGGCCAGGGCCAGGCCAGGCAGGCCAGGCCAGGCCAGGGGCCAGGCCAGGCCAGGCCAGGGCCAGGGCCAGGCCAGGGGCAGGCAGGGCCAGGCCAGGGCCAGGCCAGGGCCAGGCCAGGGCCAGGGCAGGGCCAGGGCCAGGCAGGCAGGGCAGGCCCAGGGCCAGGCCAGGCCAGGGGCCAGGGCCAGGCCAGGCCAGGCCAGGCCAGGCCAGGCCAGGGCCAGGCCAGGCCAGGCCAGGCCAGGGCCAGGCCAGGGCCAGGCCAGGCCAGGCCAGGCCAGGCCAGGCCAGGCCAGGCCAGGCAGGCCAGGCCAGGGCCAGGCCAGGCCAGGCCAGGCCAGGCCAGGGCCAGGGCCAGGCCAGGGCCAGGCCAGGGCCAGGCCAGGCAGGCCAGGGCCAGGCCAGGCCAGGGCCAGGCAGGCCAGGCCAGGCCAGGCCAGGCCAGGCCAGGCCAGGCCAGGCCAGGGCCAGGCCAGGCCAGGCCAGGCCAGGCCAGGCAGGGCCAGGCCAGGCCAGGCCAGGCCAGGCCAGGCCAGGCCAGGCCAGGCCAGGCCAGGGCCAGGGCAGGCCAGGCCAGGGCCAGGCCAGGCCAGGGCCAGGGCCAGGCCAGGGGCCAGGCAGGCCAGGCCAGGCCAGGCCAGGGCCAGGCCAGGCCAGGGCCAGGCCAGGGCAGGCCAGGGGCCAGGCCAGGCCAGGGGCCAGGCCAGGCCAGGCCAGGCCAGGCCAGGCCAGGCCAGGCCAGGGGCAGGCCAGGCCAGGCCAGGCCAGGGGCCAGGGCCAGGCCAGGCCAGGCCAGGCCAGGCCAGGCCAGGCCAGGCCAGGCCAGGCCAGGCCAGGCCAGGCCAGGCCAGGCCAGGCCAGGGCAGGCCCAGGCCAGGCCAGGGGCCAGGCCAGGCCAGGGCAGGCCAGGCCAGGCCAGGGCCAGGCCAGGCCAGGGCCAGGCCAGGCAGGCCAGGCCAGGCCAGGGCCCAGGGCCAGGGCCAGGGCCAGGCCAGCCAGGCAGGCCAGGCCAGGCCAGGCCAGGGCCAGGCCAGGGCCAGGCCAGGCCAGGGCCAGGCCAGGCAGGGCCAGGGGGGCCAGGCCAGGCCAGGCCAGGCCAGGCCAGGCCCAGGGCCAGGGCCAGGCCAGGGCCAGGCCAGGGCCAGGGCCAGGCCAGGGCCAGGCCAGGCCAGGCAGGCCAGGCCCAGGGCCAGGCCAGGCCAGGCCAGGCCAGGCCAGGCCAGGCCAGGCCAGGCCAGGGCCAGGCCAGGCCAGGCCAGGCCAGGGCCAGGCCAGGCCAGGGCCAGGGCCAGGGCAGGCCAGGCCCAGGGCAGGGCCAGGGCCAGGGCAGGCCCAGGCCAGGCAGGGCCAGGCCAGGCCAGGGCCAGGGCCAGGGCCAGGGCCAGGCCAGGGCCCAGGGGCAGGGCCAGGGCAGGGGTTAGGCCAGGGCCAGGGCCTAGGCCAGGCCAGGCCCAGGCCAGGCCAGGCCAGGCCAGGGCCAGGGCCAGGCCAGGGCCAGGGCCAGGGCCAGGCCAGGCCAGGCCAGGCCAGGCCAGGCCAGGGCCAGGCCAGGGCCAGGCCAGGGCCAGGCCAGGCCAGGCCAGGCCAGGCCAGGCCAGGGCCAGGCCAGGCCAGGCCAGGGCCAGGCCAGGGGCAGGGCCAGGCCAGGGCCAGGCCAGGCCAGGCCAGGCCAGGCCCAGGCCAGGCCAGGCCAGGCCAGGCCAGGCCAGGCCAGGCCAGGCCAGGCCAGGCCAGGCCAGGCCAGGCCAGGCCAGGCCAGGCCAGGGCCAGGCAGGCCAGGGCCAGGCCAGGCCAGGCCAGGGCCAGGCCAGGCAGGCCAGGCCAGGGCCAGGGCCCAGGCCAGGCCAGGCCAGGCCAGGCCAGGGCCAGGCCAGGGCCAGGGCCAGGGGGCAGGCCAGGCAGGCCAGGCCAGGGCAGGCCCAGGCCAGGCCAGGCCAGGCCAGGCCAGGCCAGGGCCAGGCCAGGCCAGGGCCCAGGCCAGGCCAGGCCAGGCCAGGCCAGGCCAGGCCAGGCCAGGGCCAGGGCCAGGCCAGGGCCAGGCCAGGCCAGGCCAGGGCCAGGGCCAGGCCAGGCCAGGGCCAGGCCAGGCCAGGCAGGGGCAGGCCAGGGCCAGGCCAGGCCAGGCCAGGGCCAGGGCAGGGCCAGGCCAGGCCAGGCCAGGGCCAGGCCAGGCCAGGCCAGGGCCAGGGCCAGGCCAGGCCAGGGGCCAGGCCAGGGCCAGGCCAGGCCAGGCCAGGCCAGGCAGGCCAGGCCAGGCCAGGCCAGGCCAGGCCAGGCCAGGCCAGGGCCAGGCCAGGGCCAGGCCAGGCCAGGCCAGGCCAGGCCCAGGCCAGGGCCAGGCCAGGCCAGGCCAGGCCAGGCCAGGCCCAGGCCAGGCCAGGCCAGGCAGGGCCAGGCCAGGGGCCAGGGCCAGGGCCAGGGCCAGGGCCAGGCCAGGGGCCAGGCCAGGGCCAGGGCAGGCAGGCCAGGCCAGGCCAGCCAGGCCAGGCCAGGCCAGGCCAGGCCAGGGCCAGGCCCAGGCAGGCCAGGCCAGGCCAGGCCAGGCCAGGCCAGGCCAGGCCAGGCCAGGCCAGGCCAGGCCAGGCAGGCCAGGGCAGGGCCAGGCCCAGGCCAGGCAGGCCAGGCCAGGGGCCAGGCCAGGGCCAGGCCAGGGCCAGGCTTAGGCCAGGGCCCAGCCAGGGCCAGGGCCAGGCCAGGCCAGGCAGGCCAGGCCAGGGCCAGGCCAGGCCAGGGCCAGGCCAGGCCAGGCCAGGCCAGGCCAGGCCAGGCCAGGCCAGGCCAGGGCCAGGCCAGGCCCAGGCCAGGCTGCCAGGCCAGGGCAGGGCCAGGGGGCCAGGCCAGGCCAGGCCAGGCCAGGCCAGGGCAGGGCCAGGGCCAGGCCAGGGCTCAGGCTAGGGCCAGGCCAGGGGCCAGGCCAGGGCCAGGGCAGGGCCAGGCCAGGGCCAGGGCCAGGCCAGGGCCAGGGCCAGGCCAGGCCAGGGGCAGGGCCAGGGCCAGGCCAGGCCAGGCCAGGCAGGCCAGGCCAGGCCAGGCCAGCCAGGCCCAGGCCAGGCCAGGCCAGGCAGGCCAGGCCAGGCCAGGCCAGGCCAGGCCAGGCCAGGCAGGGCCAGGGCCAGGCCAGGCCAGGGCCAGGCCAGGGCAGGCCAGGGCCAGGCCAGGCCAGGCCAGGCCAGGGCCTGGCCAGGCCAGGGCCAGGCCAGGGCCAGGGCCAGGCCAGGCCAGGCCAGGCCAGGCCAGCCAGGGGCAGGGCCAGGCCCCAGGCCAGGCCAGGCCAGGCCAGGCCAGGGCCAGGGCCAGGCCAGGCCAGGCCAGGCCCAGGGCAGGGGCCAGGGCCAGGCCAGGGCCAGGCCAGGCCAGGGCCAGGCCAGGCCAGGCCAGGCCCAGGCAGGGCCAGGCCAGGCCAGGCCAGGCCAGGCCAGGCCAGGCCAGGGGCCAGGCCAGGCCCAGGCCAGGGCAGGCCAGGCCAGGCCAGGCCCAGGCCAGGGCCAGGCCAGGGGCAGGCCAGGCCAGGCCAGGGGCCAGGCCAGGCAGGCCAGGCCAGGCCAGGGCCAGGGCCAGGCCAGGCCAGGGCCAGGCCAGGCCAGGCCAGGGCCAGGCCAGGCCAGGGCCAGGCCAGGCCAGGCCCAGGCCAGGCCAGGGCCCAGGGCCAGGCCAGGGCCAGGCCAGGGCCAGGCCAGGGGCCAGCCAGGGCCAGGCAGGCCAGGCCAGGGCAGGCCAGGCCAGGCCAGGCCAGGGGCCAGGCCAGGCCAGGCAGGCCAGGCCAGGCCAGGCCAGGGCCAGGCCAGGCCAGGCCAGGGCCAGGCCAGGCCAGGCCAGGCCAGGCCAGGCCAGGCCAGGCCAGGCCAGGCCAGGCCAGGCCAGGGCAGGCCAGGCCAGGCCAGGCCAGCCAGGCAGGCCAGGCCAGGCCCAGGCCAGGCCAGGCCAGGCCAGGCCAGGGCCAGGCCCAGGGCCCAGGCCAGGGCCAGGGCCAGGCCAGGCCAGGCCAGGCCAGGCCAGGGCCAGGGCCAGGCCAGGCCAGCCAGGGCCAGGGGCAGGCCAGGCCAGGCCAGGCCAGGCCAGGCCAGGCAGGCCAGGCCAGGCCAGGCCAGGGCAGGGGCCAGGCCAGGGCCAGGGCTCAGGCCAGGCCAGGCCAGGCAGGGGCCAGGGCCAGGGCAGGGCAGGCTGGGGGCCAGGGCCAGGGCCAGGCCAGGCCAGGCCAGGCCAGGGCCAGGGGCCAGGCCAGGCCAGCCAGGCAGGGCCAGGGCCAGGCCAGGCCAGGCCAGGCCAGGCCAGGCCAGGCCAGGCCAGGCCAGGGCCAGGCCAGGCCAGGCCAGGGCCAGGCCAGGCCAGGCCAGGCAGGCTCAGGCCAGGGCCAGGCCAGGCCAGGCCAGGCCAGGGCAGGCCAGGCCAGGGCCAGGCCAGGCCAGGCCAGGCCAGGCCAGGCCAGGGCCAGGGCCAGGCCAGGGCCAGGCCAGGCCAGGCCAGGCCCAGGGCCAGGGGCAGGGGCCAGGCCAGGGCCAGGCCAGGCCAGGCCAGGCCAGGCCAGGCCAGGCCAGGCCAGGCCAGGGCCAGGCCAGGCCAGGCCAGGCCAGGCCAGGCCAGGCAGGCCAGGCCAGGCCAGGCCAGGCCAGGCCAGGCCAGGCCAGCCAGGCCAGGCCAGGGCCAGGCCAGGGCAGGCCAGGCCAGGCCAGGGCCAGGCCAGGCCCAGGCCAGGGCAGGCCAGGCCAGGGCCAGGCCAGGCCAGGGCCAGGGCCAGGCCAGGCCAGGCCAGGCCAGGCCAGGCCAGGGCCAGGCCAGGCCAGGCCAGGCCAGGCCAGGCCAGGCCAGGCCAGGGCCAGGCCAGGCCCAGGCCAGGCCAGGGCCAGGCCAGGCCAGGCCAGGCCAGGGGCCAGGCCAGGCCAGGCCCAGGCCAGGGCCAGGCCAGGCCAGCAGGGGCCAGGCCAGGCCAGGCCAGGGCCAGGCCAGGCCAGGCCAGGGCCAGGGCCAGGCCAGGCCAGGCCAGGCCAGGCAGGCCAGGCCAGGGGCCAGGCCAGGCCAGGCCAGGCAGGCCAGGGGCAGGCCAGGCCAGGGCAGGGCCCAGGCCCAGGGGCCAGGCCAGGCCAGGGCCAGGCCAGGGCCAGGCCAGGCCAGGCCAGGCCAGGCCAGGCCAGGCCAGGCCAGGCCAGGGCCAGGCCAGGCCAGGCCAGGCCAGGCCAGGCCAGGCCAGGCCAGGCCAGGCCAGGCCAGGCCAGGCCAGGCCAGCCAGGCCAGGCCAGGCCAGGCCAGGGCAGGCAGGCCAGGGCAGGGGCAGGCCAGGCCAGGGCCAGGCCAGGGCCAGGCCAGGCCAGGCCCAGGCCAGGCCAGGGCTGGGGGCCAGGGCCAGGCCAGGCCAGGGCCAGGCCAGGCCAGGGGCCAGGCCAGGGCCAGGCCAGGGCCAGGCCAGGCCAGGGCCAGGGGGCCAGGCCAGGGCCAGGCAGGCCAGGGCCAGGCCAGGCCAGGCCAGGCCAGGGCCAGGCCAGGCCAGGCCAGGCCAGGCCAGGCCAGGGCCAGGCCAGGCCAGGGGCCAGGCCAGGCCAGGGGCCAGGCCAGGCCAGGGCCAGGCCAGGGCCAGGGCCAGGCCAGGCCAGGCCAGGCCAGGGCAGGCTGGGCTGGGGCCAGGCCAGGGGCAGGGCAGGGGCCAGGCCAGGCCCAGGGGCAGGGGCCAGGCCAGGCCAGGGCAGGCAGCCAGGGCCAGGCCAGGGCCAGGCCAGGCAGGCAGGGCCAGGCCAGGCCAGGCCAGGCCAGGCCAGGGCCAGGGCCAGGCCAGGCCAGGCCAGGCCAGGCCAGGGCCAGGCCAGGGCCAGGCCAGGCCAGGCCAGGCCAGGCCAGGCCAGGCCAGGCCAGGCCAGGCCAGGCCAGGGCCAGGCCAGGCAGGGCCAGGCCAGGCCAGGGCAGGCCAGGCCAGGCCAGGCCAGGCCAGGCCAGGGGCCAGGCCAGGCCAGGCCAGGCCAGGCAGGCCAGGCCAGGCCAGGCCAGGCAGGCCAGGCCAGGCCAGGGCCAGGGCCCAGGCCAGGGCCAGGCCAGGGCCAGGGCCAGGCCAGGCCAGGCCAGGCCCAGGCAGGGCCAGGCCCAGGCCAGGCCAGGCCAGGCAGGCCAGGCCAGGCCAGGCCAGCAGGCCAGGCCAGGCCAGGGCCAGGCCAGGCCAGCCAGGCCAGGCCAGGCCAGGCCAGGCCAGGCCAGGCCAGGCCAGGCCAGGGCAGGCCAGGCCAGGCCAGGCAGGCCAGGCCAGGCCAGGCCAGGCCAGGCCAGGCCAGGCCAGGCCAGGCCAGGCCAGGCCAGGCCAGGCCAGGCCAGGCCAGGCCAGGCCAGGCCAGGCCAGGCCAGGGCCAGGCCAGGCCAGGGCCAGGGCCAGGCCAGGCCAGGCCAGGCCAGGGCCAGGGCCAGGCCAGGCCAGGCCAGGCCAGGCCAGGCCAGGCCAGGCCAGGCCAGGGCCAGGCCAGGCCAGGCCAGGCCAGGCCAGGCCAGGCCAGGGGCAGGCCAGGCCAGGGCCAGGCTAGGCCAGGCCAGGCCCAGGCCAGGCCAGGCCAGGCCAGGGGCCAGGCCAGGCCAGGCCAGGCCAGGCCAGGCCAGGCCAGGCCAGGCCAGGCCAGGCCAGGCCAGGCCAGGCCCAGGCCAGGCCAGGGCCAGGCCAGGCCAGGCCAGGCCAGGCCAGGGCCAGGGCCAGGCCAGGCCCAGGCCAGCCAGGCCAGGCCAGGGCCAGGCCAGGCCCAGGCCAGGCCAGGCCAGGGGCCAGGGCCAGGCCAGGCCAGGCCAGGCCAGGCCAGGCCAGGGCCAGGCCAGGGCCAGGCCAGGCCAGGCCAGGGCCAGGCCAGGCCAGGCCAGGCCAGGCCAGGCCAGGCCAGGCCAGGGCAGGCCAGGCCAGGCCAGGCCAGGCCAGGCCAGGCCAGGCCAGGCCAGGGCCAGGCCTGGGCAGGCCAGGCAGGCCAGGCCCAGGCCAGGGCAGGCCAGGCCAGGCCAGGCCAGGGCCAGGCCAGGCCAGGCCAGGCCAGGCCAGGGCCTAGGGCCAGGCCAGGCCAGGGCCAGGCCAGGGCCAGGCCAGGGGCCAGGCCAGGCCAGGCCAGGCCAGGGCCAGGCCAGGGCCAGGGCCAGGCCAGGCCAGGCCAGGCCAGGCCAGGCCAGGGCCAGGCCAGGCCAGGCCAGGCCAGGCCAGGGCCAGCCAGGGGCCAGGCCAGGCCAGGCCAGGGGCAGGGCCAGGCCAGGCAGGCCAGGGGCCAGGCCAGGCCAGGCCCAGGCCAGGCCAGGCCAGGCCAGGCCCAGGGCAGGGCCAGGCCAGGCCAGGCCAGGCCAGGGCCAGGCCAGGCCAGGCCAGGGCCAGGGCCAGGCCAGGCCAGGCCAGGCCAGGCCTGGGCCAGGCCAGGCCAGGCCAGGCAGGGGGCCAGGCAGGCCAGGCCAGGGCAGGCCAGGGCCAGGCCAGGCAGGCCAGGCCAGGCCAGGGGCAGGGCCAGGCCAGGGCCAGGGGCCGGGGCCTGGCCAGGGCCAGGCAGGGGCAGGCCAGGCCAGGCCCAGGCAGGGCCAGGCCAGGCAGGCCAGGGGCCAGGCCAGGCCAGGCCAGGGCCAGGGCCAGGGGCCAGGCCAGGCCAGGCCAGGCCAGGGGCAGGCCAGGGCAGGCCAGGCCAGGCCAGGCCAGGCCAGGGGCAGGCCAGGCCAGGGCCAGGCCAGGCCAGGCCAGGGCCAGGCAGGCCAGGCCAGGCCAGGCCAGGGCCAGGCCAGGGCCAGGGGCCAGGCCAGGGCCAGGGCCAGGCCAGGGCCCAGGCCAGGCCCAGGCCAGGCCAGGCCAGGCCAGGCCAGGGCCAGGCCAGGGCCAGGCCAGGCCAGGCCAGGCCAGGCCAGGCCAGGCCAGGCCAGGCCAGGGCCAGGGCCAGGCCAGGCCAGGCCAGGCCAGGGCCAGGGCCAGGCCAGGCCAGGCCAGGCCAGGGCCAGGCCAGGGCCAGGCCAGGCCAGGCCAGGCCAGGCCAGGCCAGGCCAGGGCCAGGCCAGGCCAGGCCCAGGGCAGGGCCAGGGCCAGGCCAGGCCAGGCCAGGCCAGGCCAGGCCAGGGCCAGGCCAGGCCAGGCCAGGCCAGGGCCAGGCCAGGCCAGGCCAGGCCAGGCCAGGGCCAGGCCAGGCCAGGCCAGGCCAGGCCAGGCCAGGCCAGGCCAGGGCCAGGCCAGGGCCAGGCCAGGCCAGGCCAGGCCAGGCCAGGCCAGGCCAGGCCAGGGCCAGGGCCAGGCCAGGCAGGCCAGGCCAGGCCAGGGCCAGGCAGGGCCAGGCCAGGCCAGGGCCAGGCCAGGCCAGGCCAGGCCAGGCCAGGGCCAGGGCAGGGGGCCAGGCCAGGCCAGGCCAGGCCAGGCCAGGGCCAGGGCCAGGCCAGGCCAGGCCAGGCCAGGCCAGGCCAGGCCAGGGCCAGGGCAGCTGGGGCCAGGGCAGGGGCCAGGCCAGGCCAGGCCAGGGCCAGGGCCAGGCCAGGCCAGGCCAGGCCAGGCCAGCCAGGGCCAGGCCAGGCCAGGCCAGGCCAGGCCAGGCCAGGCCAGGCCAGGCCAGGCCAGGCCAGGCCAGGCAGGCAGGCCTGGCCAGGCCAGGGCCAGGCCAGGGCCAGGCCAGGCCAGGCCAGGGCCAGGCCAGGCCAGGCCAGGCCAGGCAGGCCAGGCCAGGCCAGGCCAGGCCAGGCCAGGGCCAGGCCAGGCAGGCCAGGCCAGGCAGGCAGGGCCAGGCCAGGCCAGGCCAGGGCCAGGCCAGGCCAGGGGCCAGGCCAGGGCCAGGGGCCAGGCCAGGCCAGGCCAGGCCAGGCAGGCAGGCCAGGCCAGGGCCAGGGCCAGGGCCAGGCCAGGCCAGGCCAGGCCAGGCCAGGCCAGGGCCAGGCAGGGGCCAGGGCCAGGGCCAGGCCAGGCCAGCCAGCCAGGGCAGGGGGCCAGGCCAGGCAGGCCAGGGCCCAGGCCAGGCCAGGGGCAGGGGCCAGGGCCAGGGCCAGGCCAGGGCCAGGCCAGGCCAGGCCAGGCCAGGCCAGGCCCAGGCCAGGCCAGGGCCAGGCAGGGCCAGGGCCAGGCCAGGCCAGGGCCAGGCCAGGCCAGGCAGGGCAGGGCCAGGCCAGGGCCAGGCCAGGCAGGGCCAGGCCGGGCCAGGCCAGGCCAGGCCAGGCCCAGGCCAGGCCAGGCCAGGGCCAGGCCAGGCCAGGCCAGGCCCAGGCCAGGCCAGGCCAGGCCAGGCCAGGCCAGGGCCAGGGCCAGGCCAGGGGCAGGCCAGGCCAGGGCAGGCCAGGCCAGGCCAGGCCAGGCCAGGCAGGCCAGGGCCAGGCCAGGCCAGGCCAGGCCAGGCCAGGGCCAGGCCAGGCCAGGCCAGGGGCCAGGCAGGGCCAGGCCCAGGCCAGGCCAGGGGCCAGGCCAGGCCAGGCCAGGGCCAGGGCCAGGCAGGCCAGGGCCAGGCCAGGGCCAGGCCAGGGCCAGGCCAGGCCAGGCCAGGCCCAGGCCAGGCCAGGGCCAGGCCAGGCCAGGCCAGGCCAGGCCAGGCCAGGCCAGGGCCAGGCCAGGGCCAGGCAGGCCAGGGCCAGGCCAGGCCAGGCCAGGCCAGGCCCAGGGCCAGGGCCAGGCCCAGGCCCAGGCCAGGGCCAGGCCAGGCCAGGCCAGGCCAGGCCAGGGCAGGCCAGGGCTGCAGGGCAGGCCAGGCCAGGCCAGGCCAGGCCAGGGGCCAGGCCAGGCCAGGCCAGGCCAGGGCCAGGCCAGGCCAGGCCAGGCCAGGCCAGGCCAGGCCAGGGCCAGGGCCAGGCCAGGCAGGCCAGGCCAGGCCAGGGCCAGGCCAGGCCAGGCCAGGCCAGGCCAGGCCAGGGCCAGGCCAGGCCAGGGCCAGGCAGGCCAGGCCAGGCCAGGCCAGGCCAGGCCAGGCCAGGCCAGGCCAGGCCAGGCCAGGCCAGGCCAGGCCAGGCCAGGCCAGGCCAGGCCAGGCCAGGGCCAGGCCAGGCCAGGGGCCAGGCCAGGCCAGGCCAGGGCTAGGGCCAGGGCCAGGGCCAGGGCCAGGGCCAGGCCAGGCCAGGCCAGGGCCAGGCCAGGCCAGCCAGGCCAGGCCAGGCCAGGCCAGGGCCAGGGCCAGGCCAGGCCAGGCCAGGCCAGGCCAGGGCCAGGGGCCAGGCCAGGCCAGGCCAGGCCAGGCCAGGCTGCAGGCCAGGGCAGGCCAGGCCAGGCCAGGGGGGCAGGCCAGGCCAGGGCAGGCCAGGCCAGGCCAGGGCAGGCCAGGCCAGGCCAGGCCAGCCAGGCCAGGCCAGGCCAGGCCAGGCCAGGCCAGGCCCAGGCCAGGCCAGGCCAGGGCCAGGCCAGGCCAGGGCCAGGGCCAGGCCCAGGCCAGGCCAGGGCCAGGGGCAGGCCAGGGCCAGGCCAGGCCAGGCCAGGCCAGGGCCAGCCAGGCCAGGCCAGGCAGGGCAGGCCAGGCCAGGCCAGGGCCAGGCCAGGGCCAGGCCAGGGCCAGGCCAGGCCAGGCCAGGGCAGGCAGGCCAGGCCAGGCCAGGCCAGGCCAGGCAGGCCAGGCCAGGCCAGGCCAGGCCAGGCCTAGGCCAGGCCAGGCCAGGCCAGGGCCAGGCCAGGCCAGGGCCAGGCCAGGCCAGGCAGGCCAGGCCAGGCCCAGGCCAGGGCCAGGCCAGGCCAGGCCAGGCCAGGCCAGGCCAGGGCCAGGCCAGGGCCAGGGCAGGCCAGGGCCCAGGGCAGGGCCCAGGCCAGGCCCAGGCTGGCTCAGGGGCCAGGGCCAGGCCAGGCCAGGGGCCAGGCCAGGGCCAGGCCAGGGCAGGCCAGGCCAGGCCAGGCAGGCCAGGCCAGGCCAGGCCAGGCAGGCCAGGGCCAGGCCAGGGCAGGCCAGGGCCAGGCCAGGGCCAGGCCAGGCCAGGCCAGGGCAGGCCAGGGCAGGGCCAGGCCAGGCCAGGCCAGGCCAGGCCAGGCAGGGCAGGGCCAGGCCAGG
Organism: Nanger dama; assembly: GCA_917880005.1. Classification (NCBI taxonomy): domain Eukaryota; kingdom Metazoa; phylum Chordata; class Mammalia; order Artiodactyla; family Bovidae; genus Nanger; species Nanger dama. The sequence goes on along the minus strand of CAKJTW010000444.1, from coordinate 18,053 downwards.
CCAGGCCAGGCCAGGCCAGGGCCAGGCCAGGCCAGGCCAGGCCAGGGCAGGCCAGGCCAGGCCAGGCCAGGCCAGGGGCAGGGCCAGGCCAGGCCAGGCCAGGCCAGGCCAGGCCCAGGCCAGGCCAGGCCAGGCCAGGGGCCAGGCCAGGCCAGGCCAGGCCAGGCCAGGCCAGGCCAGGCCAGGCCAGGCCAGGGCCAGGCCAGGCCAGGCCAGGCCAGGCCAGGGCCAGGCCAGGGCCAGGCCAGGGCCAGGCCAGGGCCAGGCCAGGCCAGGCCAGGCAGGCCAGGCCAGGGCCAGGCCAGGCCAGGCCAGGCCTTAGGCCAGGCCAGGCCAGGGCCAGGCCAGGCCAGGGCCAGGCCAGGCCAGGCCAGGCAGGCCAGGCCAGGCCAGGGCCAGGGCCAGGCCAGGCCAGGGCCAGGCCAGGGGCCAGGCCAGGCCAGGCCAGGCCAGGGCCCAGGGCCAGGCCAGGCCAGGCCAGGCCAGGGCCCAGGGCAGGGCCAGGCCAGGGCCAGGCCAGGGCCAGCCAGGCCAGGCCAGGCCAGGCCAGGGCCAGGCCAGGGCAGGCCAGGCCAGGCCAGGCCAGGCCAGGCCAGGGCCAGGCCAGGCCAGGGCCAGGCCAGGCCAGGGCCAGGCCAGGGCCAGGGCCAGGCAGGCCAGGGGCCAGGGGCCAGGCCAGGGCCAGGGCCAGGCCAGGCCAGGCCAGGCCAGGGGCCAGGCCAGGCCAGGCCAGGGGGCCAGGCCAGGCCAGGGCCAGGCCAGGCCAGGCCAGGCTGGCCAGCAGGCCAGGCCAGGCCAGGCCAGGCAGGCCAGGGGCCAGGCCAGGGCCAGGGGCGGGCCCAGGGCCAGGCAGGGCCAGGCCAGGCCAGGCCAGGCCAGGGGCCAGGGCCAGGCCAGGCCAGGGCCAGGCCAGGCCAGGCCAGGCCAGGCCAGGGGCCAGGCCTAGGCCAGGCCAGGCCAGGCCAGGCCAGGGCCAGGCCAGGCCAGGCCAGGGGCCAGGCCAGGCCAGGCCAGGCCAGGCCAGGGCCAGGCCAGGCCAGGCCAGGCCAGGCCAGGCCAGGCCAGGGCCAGGCCAGGCCAGGGCCAGGCCAGGCAGGCCAGGGGCCAGGCCAGGCCAGGCCAGGCCAGGGCCAGGCCAGGCCAGGCCAGGGGCCAGGCCAGGCCAGGCCAGGGCCAGGGCCAGGCCAGGCCAGGGGCAGGCCAGGGCCAGGGCCAGGCCAGGCCAGGCCAGGCCAGGCCAGGCCAGGCAGGCCAGGCAGGCCAGGCCCAGGCCAGGCCAGGCCAGGCCAGGCCAGGCCAGGGCCAGGCCAGGCCAGGGCCAGGGCCCAGGCCAGGCCCAGGCCAGGCCAGGCCAGGGCCAGGCCAGGCCAGGCCAGGCCAGGCCAGGGCCAGGGCCAGGGCAGGGCCAGGCAGGGCCAGGCCAGGCCAGGCCAGGGCCAGGCCAGGCCAGGCCAGGGCCAGGGCAGGCCAGGCCAGGGCCAGGGCAGGGCCAGGCCAGGCCAGGCCAGGCCAGGGCCAGGGCCAGGCCAGGGCCAGGCCAGGCCAGGCCAGGCCAGGCCAGGTGGGCCAGGCCAGGCCAGGCCAGGCCAGGGCCAGGCCAGGCCAGGCCAGGGCCAGCCAGGCCAGGCCAGGCCAGGCCAGGCCAGGCCAGGCCAGGCCAGCCAGGCCAGGGCCAGGGCCAGGCCAGGCCAGGCCAGGCCAGGGCCAGGGCAGGCCAGGCAGGGCAGGGCAGGCCAGGCCAGGGCCAGGGCCAGGCCAGGGCAGGGCCAGGCCAGGCCAGGGCTCAGGCCAGGCCAGGGCCAGGCCAGGCCAGGCCAGGCCAGGCAGGCCAGGCCAGGCCAGGCCAGGCCAGGCCAGGCCAGGCCAGGCCAGGGCCAGGCCAGGCCAGGCCAGGGCAGGCCAGGCCAGGCCAGGCCAGGGCCCAGGCCAGGCCAGGGCCAGGCCAGGGCCAGGGCCAGGCCAGGCCAGGCCAGGCCAGGGCCAGGCCAGGCCAGGCCAGGCCAGGGCCAGGCCAGGCCAGGGGGCCAGGCCAGGGCCAGGGCCAGGGCCAGGCCAGGCCAGGGCAGGCCAGGCCAGGCCAGGCCAGGCCAGGCCAGGGGCAGGGCCAGGGCCAGGGCAGGCCAGGCCAGGGCCAGGCCAGGGCAGGCCCAGGGCCAGGGGCCCAGGCCAGGGCCAGGGCCAGGCCAGGCCCAGGGCCAGGCCAGGGCAGGCCAGGCCAGCCAGGCCAGGCCAGGGGCCAGGCCAGGCAGGCAGGCCAGGCCAGGCCAGGCCCAGGCCAGGCCAGGCCAGGCCAGGCCAGGCCAGGCCAGGCAGGCCAGGCCAGGCCAGGCCAGGGCCAGGCCAGGGCCAGGCCAGGCCAGGCCAGGCCAGGCAGGGGCCAGGCCAGGCAGGCCAGGGCCAGGCCAGGCCAGGGCAGGGCCAGGCCAGGCCAGGCGGGCCAGGCCAGGCCAGGGCCAGGGCAGGCCAGGGCCAGGGGGGCAGGGCAGGCCAGGCCAGGCCAGGCCAGGCCAGGGCCAGGCCAGGCCAGGCCAGGCCAGGCCAGGCCAGGCCAGGCCAGGGGCAGGCCAGGCCAGGCCAGGCCAGGCCAGGGCCAGGCCAGGCCAGGCCCAGGCCAGGGCCAGGCCAGGCCAGGCCAGGCCAGGCCAGGCCAGGCCAGGCCAGGGCAGGCCAGGGCCAGGGCCAGGCCAGGCAGGGCCAGGCCAGGCCAGGGCAGGGCCAGGGCCAGGCCAGGGCCAGGCCAGGCAGGCCAGGGGCCAGGGCCAGGCCAGGGGCCAGGCCAGGCCAGGCCAGGCCAGGGCCAGGGCAGGCCAGGCCAGGCAGGGCCAGGCCAGGCCAGGCCAGGCCAGGCAGGCCAGGGGCAGGGCCAGGCCAGGCCAGGGCCAGGGCCCAGGCAGGGCAGGGGGCCAGGGGCCAGGCCAGGCCAGGCCCAGGCCAGGCCAGGGCCAGGCCAGGCCAGGGCGGGGCCAGGCAGGGCCAGGGCCAGGCCCAGGCCAGGCCAGGCCAGGGGGGCCAGGCCAGGCCAGGCCAGGCCAGGGCCAGGGCCAGGCCAGGCCAGGCCAGGGCAGGCCAGGGCCAGGCCAGGCCAGGCCAGGCCAGGCCAGGCCAGGCCAGGCCAGGCCAGGCAGGGCCAGGCCAGGCCAGGGCCAGGGCCAGGCCAGGCCAGGCCAGGCCAGGCCAGGCAGGCCAGGCCAGGCAGGGGCCAGGCAGGCCAGGCCAGGCCAGGGCAGGGGCCAGGCAGGGGCCAGGCCAGGCCAGGCCAGGGCCAGGCCAGGGCAGGGCCCAGGCCAGGCCAGGCAGGGCAGGGCCAGGCCAGGCCAGGCCAGGCCAGGCCAGGCCAGGCCAGGCCAGCAGGGCCAGGGCAGGCCAGGGCCAGGCCAGGCCAGGCCAGGGCCAGGCCAGGCCAGGGGCCAGGCCAGGCCAGGCAGGCCAGGCCAGGCCAGGCCAGGGGCCAGGCCAGGCCAGGCCAGGCCAGGGGCAGGGCCAGGGCTGGGGGGGCCAGGGCCAGGGCCAGGGCAGGCAGGCCAGGCCAGGCCAGGCCAGGCCAGGGCCAGGGCCAGGCCCAGGCCAGGCAGGCCAGGCCAGGCAGGGCCAGGCCAGGCCAGGGCCAGGCAGGGCCAGGCCAGGCCAGGCCAGGCCAGGCCAGGGCCAGGGCCAGGGCCAGGCCAGGCCAGGGCCAGGCCAGGCCAGGCCAGGCCAGGCCAGGCCAGGCCAGGCCCAGGCAGGCCAGGCCAGGCCAGGCCAGGGGCCAGGCCAGGCCAGGGCCAGGGCCAGGCCAGGCCAGGGGCCAGGCCCAGGCCAGGCCAGGCCAGGGCCAGGCCAGGGGCCAGCCAGGCCAGGGGCAGGGGCCAGGGCAGGGCAGGCCAGGGGCCAGGCCAGGCCAGGCCAGGCCAGGCAGGGCAGGGGCCAGGCCAGGGGCCAGGGCCAGGCCAGGCCAGGCCAGGCCAGGCCAGGCCAGGCCAGGCCCAGGCCAGGCCAGGCCAGGCCAGGCCAGGCCAGGGGCAGCCAGGCCAGGGCAGGCCAGGCCAGGCCAGGCCAGCCAGGCCAGGCCAGGCCGGGCCAGGCCCAGGCCAGGGCCAGGCCAGGGCCAGGCCAGGCCAGGCCAGGCCAGGCCAGGCCAGGCCAGGCCAGGGGGCCAGGCCAGGCCAGGCCAGGCCAGGCCAGGCCAGGCCAGGCCAGGCCAGGCCAGGCCAGGCCAGGCCAGGGCCAGGCCAGGCAGGCAGGGCCAGGGCCAGGCAGGGCAGGGGCCAGGCCAGGCCAGGCCAGGCCAGGGCCAGGCCAGGCCAGGCCAGGGGCCAGGCCAGGCCAGCCAGGGCCAGGCCAGGCCAGGCCAGGCAGGGCCAGGCCAGGCCAGGCCAGGCCAGGCCCAGGCAGGGCAGGCCAGGCCAGGCCAGGCCAGGGGCAGGGCCAGGCCAGGCCAGGCCAGGCCAGGCAGGCCAGGCCAGGGCCAGGCCAGGGCCAGGCCAGGCCAGGGCCAGGGCCAGGCCAGGCCAGGGCCAGGCCAGGGCCAGGCCAGGCCAGGCCAGGCCAGGCCAGGCCAGGGCCAGGGCAGGCCAGGCCAGGCCAGGCCAGGGCCAGGGGCAGGCCAGGGCCAGGCCAGGCCAGGCCAGGCCCAGGCAGGGCCAGGCCAGGCCAGGCCAGGCCAGGCCAGGGCCAGGCCAGGCCAGGCCAGGCCAGGCCAGGCCAGGCCAGGCCAGGCCAGGCCAGGGCCAGGCCAGGGCCAGGCCAGGCCAGGCCAGGGCCAGGGCCAGGCCAGGCCAGGCCAGGGCCAGGCAGGGCCAGGCCAGGGCCAGGCAGGCCAGGCCCAGGGGCAGGCCAGGGCCAGGGCAGGGGCAGGGCCTGGGGGCAGGCCAGGCCAGGCCAGGGCTGGGGCCAGGCCAGGGCCAGGGCCAGGCCAGGCCAGGGCCAGGCAGGCCAGGGCAGGCCAGGCCAGGGCCAGGCCAGGGCCAGGCAGGCCAGGCCAGGGCAGGCCAGGCCAGGCCAGGCCAGGCAGGCCAGGCCAGGCCAGGGCCAGGCCAGGCCAGGGCCAGGCCAGGCCAGGGCCAGGCCAGGGCCAGGCCAGGCCAGGCCAGGCCAGGCCAGGCCAGGGCAGGGCCAGGCCAGGCCAGGCCAGGCCAGGGGCCTGGGCCCAGGCCAGGCCAGGGCCAGGCCAGGCCAGGGCCAGGGCCAGGCCAGGCCAGGGCCAGGCCAGGCCAGGGCCAGGCCAGGGCCAGGCAGGCCAGGCAGGGCCAGGCCAGGCCAGGGCCAGGCCAGGCCAGGCCAGGCCAGGGCCAGGGCAGGGCAGGGCTGGGGCCAGGCCAGGCCAGGCCAGGCCCAGGCCAGGGCAGGCCAGGGCAGGCCAGGGCCAGGCCAGGGCCAGGGGCCAGGCCAGGCCAGGCCAGGGCCAGGGCCAGGGCCAGGCCAGGGGCCAGGCCAGGGGCAGGGCCAGGCCAGGCCAGGCCAGGCCAGGCCAGGCCAGGGCCAGGCCAGGCCAGGCCAGGGCCAGGCCAGGGCCAGGCCAGGCCAGGCCCAGGCCAGGCCAGGCCAGGCCAGGCCAGGCCAGGCCAGGCCAGGCCAGGCCAGGCCAGGGCCAGGCCAGGGCCAGGGCCAGGCCAGGGCCAGGCCAGGGCCAGGGCCAGGCCAGGCCAGGCCAGGCCAGGCCAGGCCAGGCCAGGGCAGGGCCAGGCCCAGGCCAGGCCAGGCCAGGGCCAGGCCAGGCCAGGGCCCAGGCCAGGCCAGGCCAGGCCAGGCCAGGCCCAGGCCAGGGCCAGGGCCAGGCCAGGCCAGGGCCAGGCCAGGGGCCAGGGGCCAGGCCAGGGCCAGGCAGGCCAGGCCAGGGCCAGGGCCAGGGCCAGGCCAGGCCAGGCCAGGGCACAGGGCCTAGGCCAGGCCAGGCCTAGGCCATGGCTGCGGCCAGGAGCCAGGGCCTACGGCCAGGGCCAGTGTTAGCCAAGGGCCAGTGCCAGGGCGGCCAGGGCCACGGCCAGGGCCAAGGTTAGGCTAGGTTGGGTGTTTAGGTTAGGCCAGGGCTGGGTACGTCTAGACGAGGGACAGGTTACAAGGGAGGCTAAGGCTAGACTTCACCGTTGTGGCTCAGGACTCACGCCTAGGTCATGGCCAGTGGCTAGGCCAGGCCAGGGACAGGCCTAGGGCCAGGGCTAGAACAAGCTAGGCTAGGGCCAGGCTGGTGTGCAGACCTGGCAGGGAAGGGCCATGGCGGCTAAAGCCAGTGCTAGCCAGGGCAAGGGGGGGGCTGGGACAGGCCAGGGGCCAGCCAGGACAGGACAGAGCCAGGACAGCGCCAGGGGGGCCAGGCCAGGAAACAAAGGAAGCCAAGCTAGGCCAGACCTAGGCAGAGCCAGGACCTGTGGGGCCTGGGGGGTGCCATGGCTATGGCCATTGCTGACTACGTCAGGCCAGGCCTAGGTCAGGCCCAGGCCAGACTTAGACCAGGCCTAGGCCAGGCCAGGCACCAGGCCAGGCCAGTGCAGAGCGAGGCTCAGGCCAGTGCCAGAGCCAGGGGCCTTAGAGCCAGGCTGAAAATAGGGCCAGGCCGGCCCAGGCCAGGGCCAGGGGCCAAGGCCAGGCCAGGGCCGGGGGGGGCAAGGCCAGGGCCACGGGGTCAGGGCCAGCGTCAGGCCAGGGCCCAGGCCAGGGCCAGGCCAACGCCAGGCAGGGCCAGGGTCCTGAGCTGGGGCCTGGGCCAGGGCCAGGCCATGGCTAGCCTAATTCAGGCTAGGTCCTAACCTAGGCCTAGGCCAGGCCAGAACAGTGCTAGGCCAAGCACCAGGCACAGGCCATGGCCAGCGCTTCAGGATCAGGGCCAGCGCCAGGGCCAGGCTAGGGCCAGGCTTCAGGATAGGTCAGGCCAAGGCTCAAATAGAGCCATGGCCGGGCTAAGGGCAGGGCCAGTACTAGGCAAGGAACAAACAGGACAGGGCCAGGTCCAGGTCAGGCCTAGGACAGCAAATAGGTGCACGGGGCGTGGACAGGGCCGGTGCATTTGTGTCATGAGTGGCCAGGCTGGAAGGCTGGGTCAGGGCCAGGCCTAGGCCCAGGCCCAGGCCAAGGTAGAAAGCCAGGCCAGGCCAGGCCAGCCTTGATCCCAGGCCTGGGCTAGGAAGAGGCCTAGGCCTAGGGTCACTTAAGCCAGAACAGGCCAAAACCATGATCAGGAACCAGGCTCACGGCCAGAAGCACTCATGACGAGGTCACGGCCAGCCCAGGCCAGGCCAGGGCCTAGGCCCAGACAGGCTTGTATCAACAGATCAGGCCCAGGTCATGGAAAATAGTAGTAGACAGGGCCTAGGACTAGGGCCACGTGGGCAGGGCTAGGGAAGGCCAGCCCTGGGCCAGGCCAGGCCAGGGCCAATAGGGCTAGGGCCAGGACTAGGCCAGGTTGAGCCAGGCCAGGCCAGGGCTAGGGCCTGGCTCTAGGTCAGGCCTAGGGTGCTGCACAACCACCCTAGGCTTAGGTCAGGAAGAGGCTCAGGTCAGGGCCAGGCTATGCCAGGACTTGGCCAGGCCAGGGAAGAATCAGGGCCTAGGCCTGAGAAAGAAGCCAAAGGGAGTGGACAGGCCAGGGGCCAGGCCTAGGCCAGGGCCAGACTAGGTCACGGGCAGGGCTAGGTGCGCAAGTATTTGGGGTCAGGGCTAGGCCAGAGCCAATAAGGCCAGGACTAGGTCAAAGCCATAGGCCATGGCCTAGTGCCTAGGTCAGGCCATGCCAACCTTAGGACAGAGCCAGGACAAACAGGCTGTGCCAGGGCCAGGCAGGGCTCTGGGGGGGGGCAGAGCTGTAAGCCAGGCCAGTGCTATGGCTGGGCAGGCCAGGCCAGGCCAGGCCAGGGGCCAGGCCAGGCCAGGCCAGGCCAGGCCAGGGCCAGGCCAGGCCAGGCCCAGGGCCAGGCCAGGGCCAGGCCAGCCAGGGGCCAGGGCCAGGCCAGGCCAGGCCAGGCCAGGGCTAGGCCAGGCTGGGCCAGGGCCAGGCCAGGCCAGGCCAGGGCCAGGCCAGGCCAGGCCAGGCCAGGCCAGGCCAGGCCAGGCCAGGCCAGGGGGCAGGCCAGGCCAGGGCAGGGCCTGGGCCAGGCCAGGGCCAGGCAGCCAGGCCAGGCCAGGCCAGGCCAGGCAGGCCAGGCCAGGCCAGGCCAGGGCCAGGCCAGGCCCAGGCCAGGCCAGGCCAGGCCAGGCCAGGGCAGGCCAGGCCAGGCCAGGCCAGGCAGGGGCCAGGCCAGGGGCCAGGCCAGGCCAGGCCAGGCCAGGCCAGGACTCAGGCTCAGGCCAGGCCAGGCCAGGATCAGGCCAGGGCCGGCCAGGGTCAGTGCCATTTCCACTTCCAGGGCTGTGCTACCAGGCCAGGCCGCACAGGGCAGGGCCAGGCCAGGACAGGGCCACAGCCCAATCACTTGGTGGCCCACAGGGTCAGGAAGAGTGGCCTAGGCTGTGGCCAGGCCGCTCAGGCAGGCCAGGCAAGGTCAGCTGGAGGCTAGGCTGGGGCTGCGGTTAGGGCTGGGACTGGGGGGGTCAGGGTCAGGCCTGGGCAGCTGTGGTCAGCCAGGCCTGGGGCCGGGGCTCCAGCCCCAGGCCAGCCAGGGCCAGGCTCAGGGCCAGGGCCAGATTAGAAACAAGTTAGGCCGGGTGGGGTCAGCCAAAGCCAGGCCTTGGGTGGCTAACCTAGTGTCACGCTGGGGGGTGCTAAGCCTAGGACGAGGGCAAGTCATGGCCATGGCCTGGCCTAGGCCTAACAGGTGGCACGACCTAATAGGCCAGGCCATGCTAGGGCCAGGGCTTCAGGTCACTGCCTCACCAAGGTCAGGGCCAGGATCAGGGGCCAGGGGGGCTTTTCCTGGTTAGAACGAGTGACAGGTCAGATGTTAGTGGCTACAGTGTCTGGGCCTAGGTCATAGTTTATCTAGCACAGGCCAGGACCTTGGGAGGACCAGGCCATGGCTAGTGCAAACGTTACCAAGTAGGGCCTTTACTTTGTAGGTTAGGCCAGGCTCAGGTCAAAATGTACCGTGGCCTGGGGGGCAGAGCCATCTCCAGTTGACGCCTAGGGCTAGGTGAAAGCTGGCTTAGTAAGAAAAGGCATGGCCAGGCTCAGTATCAGGTCAGCATAGGCTAATGATAGTGTAAAGACTGGTCACTCAGTGGCAACCAGCCAGTATGTTGGCCAGGCCAGGCTGTGTGACCAGGACTAGGCCAAGGCCAGGCCAGGCCAGGCTGGGCGGGGCCAGACCAGGGCCAGGCCAGCCAGGCTGAGGTGCTGGGGGGGCAGGGGGGCCGACTGGGGCCAGTCACTGCCGAGACTGGGTGTCAGGCCAGGCCTGTGTCAAAGTGTATGTCAGGTCAAAAGGAGGTGAGGCCGGGGGAGCCCCATTTTGGGCCATGTCAGGCTTCAGGCCATTCCTGGGGGGGGGCCAGGCCAGGCCTAAAATAGCCAGGCCAGGGCCTGGTGCTAGGCCAGAGCCAGCTAGCCAGCCCTCAGGTCAGAGCCAGGCCGAGGCCAGGCCAGTGCCAGGCCTAGGGGGGGCCCAGCCTGAAAGCCTAGGCCAGGCCAATGCTCCTGCTTGTGTCAGCTCTGTGCCAGCCCAGGCCAGCCCAGTGCTAGGCCCAGAGCCAGGCCTCAGGCCAGGCCCGTGGTTGTTTGTACTAGACACGTGCTGCTTCCAAAATCATGGTTAGGTCAGAGCCAGCCCAGGCCAGGCCAGGCAAGCCCCAGGCAGTGGGCCAGCTGGAAGAGCTTAGGTCAGCGGCTGGGGGCCGGGCTAGCCATTGTGGCTCATTGCTGAGGCCAGCTTTTAGGCCATGACTCAGAAGAGGGCCAGGTCCCCAGGCCAGGCAGGCTTAGGGGCTGTGGCTAGTGCCAGGCTGGGCCAGGCCTAAGGCAAGGGCTAGCATTTAAAGCCAGGGCAGGCCAGCCATGGCTTCAGGCCTAGTGACAGGGCCATGGCCAAGGGGCAGGGCAGTGGGTGCAGGCAGCCAGCCCAGCCGGCCGTGGCCAGGCCAGCCACGGGCTGTCACTGCTGTCAGGGGGGCAGGGGGGCAAGAGGCAGGGCCAGGCCAGCCTAGGACCCAGGCCAGGCCAGGCCAGGCCAGGGCCTTGCCAGGCGGGCGGCTGAAGGCCAGGCCCAGGGGCCAGGCCAGTGCTTGGTGACTAGACTCTAGGCCAGGCTTGAGGCTGGGGCTCTCAGGTCATGGCTCTGGGCCAGAGCCAGTGCTCAGCTCAGGCCAGTGCTGGGCGCCAGGCCAGGCCCACTGTCAGGCCCCCAGAGCCAGGTCCGTCTAGGGCCAGGGGCCTAGCCAGGCTTAGGCTGGGGCAGGCCAGCCATAGGGGCTAGGGGGGTGTTAGGCCAGGGCCAGGGGCTAGGCGGTTAGGTTGCAGCCAGGGACAGGCCAGGCCTAGGCCGGGCCTAGGCCATGGTTGCCAGGCTCTGGGGCCAGGGCCAGGGCCCAGGCCAGGCCCAGGCCCAGGCCAGGCCAGGCCAGGCCAGGGCCAGGCCAGGCCAGGCCAGGCCCAGGCCAGGCCAGGCCAGCCAGGCCAGGCCAGGCCAGGCAGGCCCAGGCCAGGCAGGCCAGGCCAGGCCCAGGCCAGGCCAGGCCAGGGCCAGGCCAGGCCAGGCCAGGGCCAGGGCCAGGCCAGGCCAGGCAGGCCAGGCCAGGCCAGGCCAGGCCAGGCCAGGGCCAGCCAGGCCAGGCAGGCCAGGCCAGGGCAGGGCCAGGCCAGGCCAGGCCAGGCCAGGGCCCAGGCCAGGCCAGGCCAGGGCCAGGCCAGGCAGGGGCCAGGCCAGGCCAGGCCAGGCCAGGGCCAGGGCCAGGCCAGGCTGCCTGGGGCCCAGGCCAGGCCAGGCCAGGCCAGGCCAGGCCAGGCCAGGGCCAGGCCAGGGCCAGGCCAGGCCAGGCCAGGCCAGGCCAGGGCAGGGCCAGGCCAGGCAGGGCCAGGCCAGGCCAGGCCAGGCCAGGCCAGGCCAGGGCCAGGCCCAGGGCCAGGCAGGGGCCAGGCCAGGCCAGGCCAGGCCAGGCCAGGCCAGGGCCAGGCCAGGGCCAGGCCAGGCCAGGCCAGGCCAGGCCAGGCCAGGCAGGCCAGGCCAGGGCCAGGCCAGGCCAGGGCAGGCCAGGGCCAGGCCAGGGCCAGGCCAGGCCAGGCCAGGCCAGGCCAGGCCAGGCCAGGGCCAGGCCAGGCCAGGCCAGGCCAGGGCCAGGCCAGCCAGGCCAGGCCAGGGCCAGGCCAGGCCAGGCCCAGGCCAGGCCAGGGCAGGGCAGGCCAGGGCCAGGCCAGGCCAGGGCAGGCCAGGGCCAGGCCAGGGCCAGGCCAGGCCAGGGCCAGGCCAGGCAGGCCCAGGCCCAGGCCAGGGCCAGGCCAGCCAGGCCAGGCCAGCCAGGCCAGGCCAGGCCAGGCCAGGCCAGGCCAGGGCCAGGCCAGGGCCAGGCCAGGCCCAGGCCAGGCCAGGCCAGGCCAGGCCAGGGCCAGGCCAGGGCCAGGCCAGGGCCAGGGCAGGCCAGGCCAGGCCAGGCCAGGCCAGGGGCCAGGCCAGGCCAGGGCAGGCCAGGCCAGGGCAGGCCAGGGCCAGGCCAGCCAGGTGGGGCCAGCCAGGCCAGGCCAGGCCAGGCCAGGCCAGGCCAGGCCAGGCCAGCCAGGCCAGGGCCAGGCCAGGCCAGGCCAGGCCAGGCCAGGCCAGGCCAGGCCAGGCCAGGCCAGGCCAGGCCAGGGCCAGGCCAGGGCCAGGCCAGGCCAGGCCCAGGCCAGGCCAGGCCAGGGCCAGGCCAGGCCAGGCCAGGGCCAGGCCAGGGCCAGGGCCAGGCCCAGGCCAGGGCCAGGCCAGGGGCAGGGGCAGGCCAGGCCAGGCCAGGCCAGGCCAGGGCCAGGCCAGGCCAGGGCCAGGCCAGGCAGGCCAGGCCAGGCCAGGCCAGGGGCTAGGCCAGGCCAGGCCAGCCAGGGCCAGGCCAGGCCAGGCCAGGCCAGGCCAGGGCCAGGCCAGGCCAGGGCCAGGCCAGGCCAGGCCAGGGCCAGGCCAGGCCAGGCCAGGCCAGGCCAGGCCAGGGCCAGGCCAGGCCAGGCCAGGCCAGGCCAGGCCAGGCCAGGGCCAGGCAGGCCAGGGCCAGGCCAGGCCAGGCCAGGCCAGGCCAGCCAGGCCAGGGGCCAGGCCAGGCCAGGGGCCAGGGCCAGGCCAGGCCAGGCCAGGCCAGGCCAGGCCAGGCCAGGCCAGGCCAGGCCAGGGCCAGGCCAGGCCAGGGCCAGGGCCAGGCCAGGCCCAGGCCCCAGGCCAGGCCAGGCCAGGCCAGGCCAGGCCAGGGCCCAGGCCAGGCAGGGGGCCAGGGCCAGGGCCAGGGCCAGGCCAGGCCAGGGCCAGGCCAGGCCAGGCCAGGCCAGGCCAGGCAGGGCCAGGCCAGGCCAGGGCCAGGCCCAGGCAGGCCAGGCCAGGGCCAGGGCAGGCCAGGCCAGGCCAGGGCCAGGGCAGAGGCCAGGCCAGGCCAGGCCAGGCCAGGCCAGGCCAGGCCAGGGCCAGGCCAGGCCAGGCCAGGCCAGGCCAGGCCAGGCCAGGGCCAGGCCAGGCCAGGCCAGGGGCCAGGCCAGGCCAGGCCAGGCCAGGCCAGGCCAGGCCAGGCCAGGGCCAGGCCAGGCCAGGCCAGGCCAGGCCAGGCCAGGCCAGGCCAGGCAGGGCCAGGCAGGCCAGGCCAGGCCAGGCCCAGGCCAGGGCCAGGCCAGGCCAGGGCCAGGCCAGGCCAGGCCAGGCCAGGGCCAGGGGCCAGGCCAGGGCCAGGCCAGGCCCAGGCCAGGCCAGGCCAGGCCAGGCCAGGGCCAGGCCAGGCCCAGGCCAGGCCAGGCCAGGCCAGGCCAGGCCAGGCCAGGCCAGGCCAGGCCAGCCAGGCCAGGCCAGGCCAGGGCTAGGCCAGGCAGGGCCAGGCCAGGCCAGGCCAGGCCAGGCCAGGCCAGGGGCCAGGCCAGGCCAGGCAGCCAGGCCAGGGCCAGGGCAGGCCGGCCAGGCAGGCCAGGGCAGGGGCCAGGCCAGGGCCAGGGCCAGGCCAGGCCAGGCCAGGGCAGGGGCCAGGCCAGGCCAGGCCAGGCCAGGCCAGGCCAGGCCAGGCCAGGCCAGGCCAGGCCAGGCCAGGCCAGGCCAGGCCAGGCCAGGGGCAGGGCCAGGCCAGGCCAGGGCCAGGCCAGGCCAGGCCAGGGCCAGGCCAGGCCAGGCCAGGCCAGGGCCAGGCCAGGCCAGGGCCAGGCCAGGGGGCAGGGCCAGGCCCAGGCCAGGCCAGGCCAGGCCAGGCCAGGCCAGGCCAGGCCAGGCCAGGCCAGGCCAGGCCAGGGCCAGGCCAGGGGCAGGCCAGGCCAGGCCAGGCCAGGCCAGGGGCCAGGGCCAGGCCAGGCCCAGGCCAGGCCAGGGCCAGGGCCAGGGGCCAGGGCCAGGCCAGGCCAGGGCCAGGGGCCAGGCCAGGCCAGGCCAGGCCAGGGCCAGGGCCAGGCAGGCCAGGCCAGGCCAGGCCAGGGGCCTAGGTCAGGGCCAGGGGCTGGGCCAGGCCAGGCCAGGCCAGGGCCAGGCCAGGGCCAGGGCAGGGCAGGCAGGCCAGGCCAGGCCAGGCCAGGCCAGGGCCAGGCCAGGCCAGGCCAGGGCCAGGCCAGGCCAGGGCCAGGCCAGGCCAGGGCCCAGGCCAGGCCAGGCCAGGCCAGGCCAGGCCAGGCCAGGCCAGGCCAGGCCAGGCCAGGCCAGGCCAGGCCAGGCCAGGCCAGGCCAGGCCAGGCCAGGCCAGGCCAGGCCAGCCAGGCCAGGGCCAGGCCCAGGCCAGGCCAGGGGCCAGGCCAGGCCAGGGCCAGGCCAGGCCAGGCCAGGGCAGGCCAGGGCCAGGCCAGGCCAGGCCAGGCCAGGCCAGGCCAGGCCAGGCCAGGGCCAGGCCCAGGCCAGGGCAGGGGCCAGGCCAGGCCAGGCCAGGCCAGGCCAGGGGCAGGCCAGGCCAGGCAGGGGCCAGGCCAGGCCCAGGCCAGGCCAGGCCAGGCAGGCCAGGCCAGGCCAGGCCAGGCCAGGCCAGGCCAGGCCAGGGGGCCAGGCAGGGGCCAGGCCAGGCCAGGCCAGGGCCAGGCCAGGCCAGGCCAGGCCAGGCCAGGGCCAGGCCAGGGGCAGGGCCAGGGCAGGGCCAGGCCAGGCCAGGGCCAGGGCCAGGCCAGGCCAGGCCAGGCCAGGCCAGGCCAGGCCAGGGCCAGGCCAGGCCAGGGCCAGGCCAGGCCAGGCCAGGGCCAGGCAGGCCAGGCCCAGGCCAGGCCAGGCCAGGCCAGGGGCCAGGGCCAGGCCAGGCCAGGCAGGCCAGGCCAGGCCAGGCCAGGCCAGGCCAGGCCAGGCCAGGCCAGGCCAGGGCCAGGCCAGGGCCAGGCTCAGCCAGGCCAGGGCCAGGGCCAGGCCAGGGCCAGGCCAGGGCCAGGCCAGGCCAGGCCAGGGCCAGGCCAGGCCAGGCCAGGCCCAGGGCCAGGCCAGGCCAGGCCAGGCCAGGCCAGGCCAGGCCAGGCCAGGGCCAGGGCAGGGGCCAGGCCAGGGCCAGGCCAGGCCAGGCCAGGCCAGGCCAGGCCAGGCCAGGCCAGGGCAGGGCAGGGGGGCCAGGCCAGGGCCAGGCCAGGGCAGGCCAGGGCCAGGGCCAGGCCAGGCCAGGCCAGGCCAGGCCAGGGCCAGGGCCAGGCCCAGGCCAGGCCAGGCCAGGCCAGGCCAGGGCCAGGGCCCAGGCCAGGCCAGGCCAGGCCAGGCCAGGGCCAGGCCAGGGCAGGCCAGGGCAGGGCTAGGCAGGCCAGGCCAGGCCAGGCCAGGCCAGGGCCAGGCCAGGGCAGGGGCCAGGCCAGGCCAGGCCAGGCCAGGCCAGGCCAGGCCAGGGCAGGGCCCAGCCAGGCCAGGCCAGGCCAGGCCAGGCCAGGCCAGGCCAGGGCCAGGCCAGGCCAGGCCAGGGCCAGGCCAGGCCAGGCCAGGCCAGGCCAGGCCAGGCCAGGCCAGGCCAGGCCAGGCCAGGCCAGGCCAGGCCAGGCCAGGCAGGCCAGGGCCAGGGGCCAGGCCAGGCCAGGCCAGGCCAGGCCAGGGCCAGGCCAGGCCAGGCCCAGGCCAGGCCAGGCCAGGGCAGGGGCTTGGGCAGGGCCAGGCCAGGGCCAGGCCAGGCCAGGCCAGGGCTTAGGCCAGGGGCCAGGCCAGGCCAGGGCCAGGCCAGGCCAGGCCAGGGCCAGGGCCAGGCCAGGCAGGCCAGGGCCAGGCCAGGCCAGGCCAGGCCAGGCCAGGGCCAGGCCAGGCCAGGGCAGGGCCCAGGCCAGGCCAGGCAGGCCAGGCCAGGCCAGGGCCAGGCCAGGCCCAGGCCAGGCCAGGCCAGGCCAGGGCAGGGCCAGGGCCAGGCCAGGCCAGGCCAGGGCCAGGCCAGGCCAGGCCAGGCAGGCCAGGGCCAGGCCAGGCCAGGCCAGGCCAGGCCAGGGGCCAGGCCAGGCCAGGCCAGGCAGGCCAGGCCAGGGCCAGGCCAGGCCAGGGCCAGGCCAGGCCAGGCCAGGCCAGGCCAGGCCAGGCCAGGCCAGGCCAGGCCAGGGCCAGGCCAGGCCAGGGCCAGGGCCAGGGCCAGGCCAGGCCAGGCCAGGCCAGGCCAGGCCAGGGCCAGGCCAGGGCTGAGGCAGGGCCAGGCCAGGCCAGGGCCAGGCCAGGCCAGGCCAGGGCCAGGCCAGGCCAGGGCCAGGCCAGGCCAGGCAGGGCCAGGCCAGGCCAGGGCCAGGGCCAGGCCAGGCCAGGCCAGGCCAGGGCAGGGCCAGGGGGCAGGGCCAGGCCAGGCCAGGCCAGGCCAGGCCAGGCCAGGGCCAGGCCAGGCCAGGGCCAGGCCAGGCCAGGCCAGGCCAGGCCAGGCCAGGCCAGGCCAGGGCCAGGCCAGGCCAGGCCAGGCCAGGCCCAGGCCAGGCCAGGCCAGGGCCAGGCCAGGCCAGGCCAGGCCAGGCCAGGCCAGGCAGGCCAGGGCCAGGCCAGGGCCAGGCCAGGGGCCAGGCCAGGCCAGGGCCAGGCCAGGCCAGGCCAGGGCAGGCCAGGGCCAGGGCCAGGCCAGGCCAGGGCCAGGCCAGGCCAGGCCAGGGCCAGGCCAGGGCCAGGCCAGGCCCAGGCCAGGGGGCCAGGGCCAGGGCAGGCCAGGGCCAGGCCAGGCCAGGCCAGGCCAGGCCAGGCCAGGCCAGGCTGGCCCAGGCCAGCCAGGCCAGGCCAGGCCAGGGGGCCAGGGCCAGGCCAGGCCAGGCCAGGCCAGGCCAGGCCAGGCCAGGCCAGGCCAGGCCAGGCCAGGCCAGGCCAGGCCAGGCCAGGCCAGGCCAGGCCAGGGGCCAGGCCAGGGCCAGGCCAGGCCAGGCCAGGCCAGGCCAGGGCCAGGCCAGGGCAGGGCCAGGCCAGGGCCAGGGCCAGGCCAGGCCAGGCCAGGGCCAGGCCAGGCCAGGCCAGGCCAGGCCAGGGCCAGGCCAGGCCAGGCCCTGGGCAGGCCAGGGGCAGGCCAGGCCAGGCCAGGGCCAGGCCAGGCCAGGGCAGGGCAGGGCCAGGCCAGGCCAGGCCCAGGCCAGGGCCAGGCCAGGCCAGGCCAGGCAGGCCAGGGCCAGGGCCAGGCCAGGCCAGCCAGGGCCTAGCCAGGCAGGCCAGGCCAGGCCAGGGCCAGGCCAGCCAGGGCAGGCCAGGGCCAGGCCAGGCCAGGCCAGGCCAGGCCAGGCCAGGGCCAGGCCAGGGCCAGGCCAGGCCAGGGCCAGGCCAGGGCAGGCCAGAGGCCAGGCCAGGCCAGGGCCAGGCCAGGGCAGGCCAGGCCAGGCAGGCCAGGCCAGGCCAGGCCAGGCCAGGCCAGGGCCAGGCCAGGCCAGGCCAGGCCAGGCCAGGGCCAGGCCAGGCCAGCCAGGCCAGGCCAGGCCCAGGCCAGGGCCAGGCCAGGGCCCAGGGCCAGGGGCCAGGCCAGGCAGGCCAGGCCAGGCCAGGGGCCAGGCCAGGCCAGGCCAGGGCCAGGCCAGGCCAGGCCAGGGCCAGGCCAGGCCAGGCCAGGCCAGGCCAGGCCAGGGCCAGGCCAGGCCAGGGCCAGGCCAGGCCAGGCCAGGCCAGGGCAGGCAGGGCCAGGCCCAGGCCAGGGCCAGGGCCAGGCCAGGCCAGGGCCAGGCCAGGCCAGGCCAGGGCCAGGCCAGGGCCAGGCCAGGCCCAGGCCAGGCCAGGCCAGGCCAGGCCAGGCCACCTGGGGCCAGGCCAGGCCAGGCCAGGCCAGGCCAGCCAGGCCAGGCCAGGGCCAGGGCCAGGCCAGGCCAGGCCAGGCCAGGCCCCAGGCCAGGCCAGGCCAGGCCAGGGCCAGGCCAGGCCAGGCCAGGGCAGGGCAGGCCAGGCCAGGCCAGGCCAGGCCAGGCCAGGCCAGGCCAGGGCCAGGCCAGGGCCAGGCCAGGCCAGGCCAGGCCAGGGCCAGAGCCAGGCCCAGCCAGGGCCAGGGCCAGGCCAGGCCAGGCCCAGGCCAGGCCAGGGGCCAGGCCAGGCCAGGCCAGGCAGGGCCAGGCCAGGCCAGGGCCAGGCCAGGGCCAGGGCCAGGCCAGGCCAGGGCCTAGGCCAGGGCAGGCCAGGGCCAGGCCAGGCCAGGGCCAGGCCAGGCCAGGCCAGGCCAGGCTCCAGGCCAGGCCAGGCCAGGCCAGGGCCAGGCCAGGCCAGCCAGGCCAGGCCAGGCCAGGCCAGGCCAGGCCAGGCCAGGCCAGGCCAGGGCCAGGCCAGGCCAGGCCAGGCCTGGGCCAGGCCAGGGGCCAGGCCAGGCCAGGCAGGCCAGGCCAGGCCAGGGCCAGGCCAGTGGCCAGGCCAGGCCAGGCCAGGCCAGGCCAGGCCAGGGCCAGGCCAGGCCAGGCCAGGCCAGGCCAGGCCAGGCCAGGCAGGCCAGGCCAGGGCCAGGCCAGGGCCAGGGCCAGGCCAGGCCAGGGCCAGGGCCAGGCCAGGGCCAGGCCAGGGCCAGGCCTCAGGCCAGGCCAGGCCAGGCCAGGCCAGGCCAGGCCAGGCCAGGGCCAGGGCCAGGGCCAGGCCAGGCAGGGGGCCAGGCCAGGCCAGGCCAGGCCAGGCCAGGCCAGGGCCAGGCCTGGCCAGGCCAGGCCAGGCCAGGCC
>CAKJTW010000443.1:0-62229 GCA_917880005.1 Nanger dama | reverse complement strand
CTTTGGGGTTAGGGTAAGGTATAGGATTATGGTTAAAGTTGGGCTTTGGTTAGGGTTAGGGTTAGAGTTATCGGTTAGGGGTAGGGAACGGGGTAAGGGAATGGCTTTAAGTTACTATAGGGTTAGTTTGGTTATGGTTAGGGTTAGAGTTAGGGGTTTTCATAGGGTTAATGGCTTAGGTTAAGATTAGAGGTAAGGGTTTAGGTTTAGGGTTAGGTTAAGGGTTATGGTTTGGGCTAAGGTTTAGGGTTAGCATTAGGGTTTAGGGTTAGGGTAAGGTTAGGGTTAGGGTTAGGGTTGGGGTCAGGATCAGAGTCAGGGTTTAGGATCAGGGTTAGCATTAGGGTTAGCATTAGCATTAGGGTTAGCGTATAAGAGGGAATTAGGTTTGTGTTGTGTGTTAGGTTAGGGTTAGGGGTTAGGGTTAGTGTTAGGGTTAGGGTTAGGGTTAGTTGGGTTAGTGTTAGGGTTGGGATTAGGGTTAGGGTTTAAGGTAGCGGTTAGGGTTGCGGTTTGGGTTAGGTAGTTAGAGGTTGGGGTTAGGGTTGGGATTACGGTTGGGTTTTAAGTGTGGGAATGTGGTTCAGGTTTTCGGTTAAAGTTAGGGTTAGGGCTAGGGGTTTAGGTTTAAGGTAGGATTAGGGTAGGGGATGTGGTAAGTGTTAGGGTTGGGGTTAGGGTTAGGGGTTAGGGTTGAGTGTTAGGGTTAGTGTTAGGGTTAGGGTTAGGAGGGTAATGGTTTGGTTTAGGTAGGGTTAGGGTTAGGGTTCCAAGTGAGGGTTAGGGATAGGGCATTAACAGTTAGGAGTTAGGCGTTAAGTTTAGAGTAGGGTTTAGGGCTAGGGTTAGGGGTTAGAGTTAGGATTTAGGATTAGGGTTAGGGTAAGGATTAGGCTCTAGGGTTAACATTACTGTTAGGGTTAGTGATAGATTTTAGGGGTTAGGGTTAGGGTCAGTGTCAGGGTCAGGGTTGCAGGGTTAGGGATAGCATTAGGGTTAGTGTTAGTAAGTTAGGCCTAGGAGTTGGGATTTCAGGGTTGGGGGCTATGGCTAGTGTTAGGGTTAGGGTTATGGTGGTTGTGGCTAGTGTTATAGTTAGTGGTTAGGGATAGTGTTAGGGGGTCAGGGTTAGGTTTGAGGTTGGGGTTAGGGTTGGGGTTGGGATTAAGTTTGGGATTAGGATTGGGGTTGGTTTTGGATTGTGGTTGGGGTTCGGGTTGGGTTTGGGGTTAAGAGTTAGGTTTGGGGTCAGGTTAGTGTTAGGGTTAGGGTTGGGGCTGGGGTTGGGGTTAGGGTTGGTGTTAGTGTTAGGGTTAGGGTTAGGGTTGGTGTTTAGAATTAGGGTTAGGGGTTAGGGTTGGGGTAGGTGTTACGGTTAGGGTTAGGGTTAGGAGTTAGTGTTAGGGTTAGAGTTGGGGTTAGGGTTATGGTTAGGGTTAGGGTTAGTGTTACTCTTAGGTTTTGGGGTTAGAAGGGTTTAGGGTTTGGGTTAGGTTTAGGGGTTAGGGGTTAGGGTTAGGGTTAGTTTTAGGCTGGGGTTGGGTTGGGGTTAGGGTTGGGGTTGGGGGTTAGGTTTGGGATTGGGGTTGGGGTTAGGGTTGGGATTGTGGTTGGGGTTGGTTGGGTTTGAGGTTAGGGGTTAGGGTTGGGGGTTAGGGTTAGGTTTAGGGTTAGGATTGGGTTAGGGTTAGGGTTGGTAAAACCTGGGGTTAAGTTTACAGTTGGGGTTGGGGTTAGGGTTAGGTTTTGGGGTTGTGTTAGGTTTTAGGTTGAAGGGTTAGGGTTACGGTTAGGTTTTGGATAGGGTTAGGGTCCAGGGTTAGGGTTTGGTTTAGGGTTGGAGGTTTAGGTTTACAGTTAGGGGTTAGGTTTATGGTTCTGGTTAGGATTAGGGTTAGGAGTTTTGGTTAGGGTTAGGGATAGAGTTAGAGGTTAGGGTTATGGTTAGAGTTAGGTTTAGGGTTTACGGTCAGGGGTTAGGGTTAGTGTTATGGTTAGGGGTTTAGGATTAGCGTTAGGGTTAGGGTAGGGTTTCAGGGTACATATTACAGTTAGGTTTAGTGTTAGGAGTTAGGGATAGGGTTAGGGTTGGTGTTAGGGTTAGGGTTAGGTTTAGGGTCAGGGGCAGGTCAGGGGTTTAGGGTTAGGGTTAGCATTAGGGTTAGCGTTAGCATTAGGGTTAGCGTAGGGTTAGGGTTAGGGTTGGATTAGGTTTGGGGTTAGTGTTAGTGATAGTTATTAGGGTTAGTGTTTGGGGTTAGAGATAGGAGTTAGGGTTAGGGTTGGGGTTGGGGTTAGTGTTGGGGTTGGGTTTAGGGTTGGGATTGGGGCTGGGGTTGGGATTGGGATGGGCTTACGGTTGGTATTGTGGTTGGTTTAGGGTTGCTGTTAGGTTAGTATTAGGGTTAGGGTGAGGGGTAAGCATTAGGTTAGGGTGAGGGTTAGGATTATGGTTGGGGTTAGGGTTTAGGTTAGGTTGGTCTTGGTGTTAGGGTAGGGTTAGGGTCAGTGTCAGAGTCAGGGGTTAGAGTCAGGATCAGCGTTTAGGGTTAGGTTTAGCATTGGTGTTAGCGTTGGGTTAGGGTTAGCATTATGGTTTAGTGTTAGTGTACAGTTAAGGTTAGGATTAGAAAGTTAGGGTTAGGGTTGGGGTTAGGGTTAGGGTTGGGTTAGGTTTGAAGGTTGGGGTTAGTTTTGGGGTTAGGGTTAGGTGGGTTTTTGTTAAGTGTTAGATTTAAGGTTGGGGTTAGGTTTAAGTTAGGGTTAGTGTTGGGGTTGGAGGTTAGGGGTTAGCGTTTGAATTAGGGTTAGCTGTTAAGTTTATGGTTAGGTGTTATGGTTAAGGATGGGGTAGAGGTAGCGGTAGGGCATTGGTTGAGGTTAGTGATAGGGTTAGGTTTGTGTTAGGATTAGGGTTTAGGGGTAGGGTTATTGGTAGGGTTAGTGTTTGTGCTAGGGATAGGGTTAGGCCTAGGGCTAGGGCTAGGGTTAGGATTATGGTTAGGGTTTAGGGTTATGGTTAGGGTTAGGATTAGGGTTAGGTTTAGGGATAGTGATAGGGGTTGGGGTTAGGGTCAGTGTTAGGGATTGGGGTTTAGGGTTGGGTCAGGGTTGGGAGAAAGGTTAGGGTTAGGGATAGGGTTTAGGGTTTAGACTTTAGGGGCAGGGTTATTGTTAGGGTTAGTGATAGGGTTAGGTCTAGGGGCTGGGGCTAGGTTTAGGGCTGGTCTAGGGTTAGGGGTTCGGGTGTTAGGTTTGGGTGAGTTTTAGGGTTAACCTTGGAAGTAGGGGGAGGTTGGGTTAGGTTAATGTTAGGATTAGGGGTAGGGGTAGGGTTGGGTTAGCTGTAGGGTTGGGGTAGAGTAGCAGTAGTGTTAAAGGTATGTTGGGTTAGGGTTAGGGTTAGGGTTAGGATTAGTGTTGGGTTAGGTTTAGGGTAGGGTTAGGGGGGTTAGGGGGTTGAGGGATAGGGGTTAGGTTGGGGTTTGGTTTGGGGTTAGGGTTGGGGTTGGCATTACTCAGGTTTAGGGTTGGAAGAGGTTTAGGGTTAGGGTTGGTGTTGGGTTTGTGGTTTATAGAGTTAAGGGGTAGGGATAGGCTTAGGGGTTAGGTTTAGGTTTAGGGTTAATGTTAGGGTTAGGGTTAGTGGTTAGGGTTAGGGTTTTAGGTTAGGGTTGGGATTAGGGTTATTGTTTAGGGTTTAGGGATAGGGTTATGTTTTTGGGTAGGGTTAGAGGTGCAGGTAGGTTTAGGGGTTGTGGTTAGGGTTAGGGATAAGGTTACGGTTGGGTTAGGGGGTAAGGGTAGAGGTAGGGATAGGGTTGCGGTTTAGGCGAGTTAGGGTTAGGGGTTAGGGTTAGCGGTTAGGGTTAGGAATTAGGGTTGGAGTTATGGTTAGGGTTTAGGGTTTAGGGCTAGGGTTTGAGTTAGGGTTAGGGGTTAGGGTTAGATGTAGGTTAAGGGGTTACGGTTAGGTTTTGGGATGAGGTAGGGTAGGGTTAAAGGTATGTGTGGGTTGGGTTAGGGTTAGGTTTGGGTTAGGTTTAGGTTTAGGGGTTAGGTTTAGGGTTGAAGGAGGTTGGGGGGTTAGGGTTAGGGGTTAGGTTAGGGTTAGGGTTAGGTTTAGGTTAGTGTTAGGGTTAGTGGTTAGAATTAGGATTAGGGTTAGGGTTGGGGTTAGGGTTAGCATTACTCTTATGTTTAGGGTTAGAAGTTTTAGGGTTAGGGTTAGTGTTAGGGTTAGGGTTAGTTGTTATGTTAGGGTTAGTGTTGGGGTTGGGAGTTAGGTTTGGGGTTGGGGTTATGGTTGGGATTGGGGTTGGGTTTAGGGTTGGGATTGTGGTTGGGGTTAGGGTTTTGGGTTTAGGGTTGTGTTAGGGTTAGGGTTTGGTTTAGGGTTAGGAGTTAGGGGTTGGGTTATGGTTGGTGTTGGTGTTATAGTTCGGGCTAGGGACAGGTTTAGAATTAGGACTAGTGCTAGGGCTAGGAGCTAGGGCTAGGTCTAGGGCTATGGTTACGGTTAGTGTTTATTGTTATGGTTAGGTTTAGAGTTAAGGTTAGGGATAGGGTTAGGGGTTTAGGGTTAGGGATAGTGTTAGAGTTATGTTAGGGTTAGGGATTAGGGTTTGGGTTACTGTTAGGGTTAAGGGTTAGGGTTATGGAAAGAGTTTAGTCTCAGGATATGTGTTAGGGGTTATGTTAGGGTTAGGGTTAGATTTAGGCCTAGGGCTAGTTTAGGGTAGTTTTAGGGTAGGGTTGGGTTGGGGTTAGGTTTAGGTTTGAGGTTAGCGTTACTATTAGGTTTATTGTTATAGGGGTTAGGTTTAAGGTTATGGTTGAGAATAGGGTTAGGGCTAGTGTTAGTGGTTGGTTTAAGGGTTGTGGTTAGTGTTAGGGTTAGGGTTAGTTTTTAGGGTTGTGTTGGGGGTAAGTTGAGGGTTAGTGTTTAGTGTTAAAGTTAGGGTTAGGTTTAGGGTTTCAGGGTTTAGGGGATAGGTTTATGGTTATGGGTAGGGGTAGTGGTACAGGTAGGTTTTATGGGTTGTGGTTAGGGTTAGTGATAAAGGTGACGGTTGGGTTAGGGGTAGGGGTGAGGAATAGGGTTAAGGTTAACTTTAGATGAGTTAGGTTAGAGTTATCGTTAGGGATAGGGTTAGGGGTTTGGGTTAGGGTGGGGTTAGGGTTTAGGGTTAGGGTTAGGATTAGGTGTTAGGTTTAGGGGGTAGGTTTAGGGTTAGGTTTAGGTTTAGGGTTATGGTTATGGTGTAGGGTTAGGGTTAGGGTTTAGGGTTGGGGTTGGGTTTGGGGTTAGGGTTAGGGGTTGTGGTGAGGTTAGTATTAGGGTGGGGTTGGGGTCAGGGTGGGGTTGGGGTTAGGGTTGGGATTGGGGTTGGGGTTTGGGGATGGGATTGTGGTTGGGGTTCGGCTTAGGGTTGGGGTTAGGGTTAGGTTTCGGGTAGGTTTAGGTTTAGGGTTAGGTTTGGGTTTAGGGTTCGGGTTGGGGTTAGGGTTCGGGTTGGGGCTCCGGTTCTTGTTGGGGTTGGGATTAGGGTTACAGTTGGGGTGGACTTGGGGTTAGGGTTGGTGTTAGGTTTAGGGTTAGGGGTTAGGGTTGGGGTTAGGATTGGGTGTTAGGTTTGGTGTAGGTTGCATGGTTATGGTGAGGGTTAGGGTTAGGGTTTAGGGTTGGGGTTAGGTTTAGGTTGAGGGTTAGGTATTAGGTTTAGAGTTGGGGGTTTAGGTCAGGGTCAGGGTCAGGGTCAGAGTCAGGGTCAGGGTTTAGGGTTAGGTTTAGCGTTAGGTTAAGGTTAGGGTTAGGGTTAGCTTAGGCATTTGTGTTAGTGTTAGGGGTTAGGTTTAGGGTTAGGGGGTTAGGGTTAGTGTTAGCATTAGGTTGGGGTTAGGGTTAGTGTTAGGGTTAGGGTTAGGGGTTAGGTTTAGTGTTAGGATTAGGGTCAGGGTCAGGGGTCAGGGTAGGTAGGGTCAGGGTCAGGGTCAGGGTTTATGGTTATGTTTAGCATTAGGGTTAGCGTTAGGGTTAGGGGTTAGGTTTAGGGTTACCTTAGGGGTTAGTGTGATGGTTAGGGTTAGGTTTCGGTTTAGGGTTGGGGGTTAAGGATAGGGTTAGGATTAGGATTTAGGGTTATTGTAGGGTTAGGATTATGGTTAGGGGTTACAGTTGGGTTTTAGGGTTTAGGGTTAAGGTTAGGGTTAGGGTTGGGTTTAGGGGTTTTGGTTAGGGTTAGGGGGTTAGGTTTAGGGTTCGGGTTAGGTTTTAGGGTTAGCATTAGGGTTAGGATTAGTGTTAGGGTTAGGGTCAGGGTCAGGGTCAGTTTTGAGGGTTAGGGTTAGCGTTAGGGTTAGGGTTAGGGTTAGGCTTAGGGTTGGATGTTAGTGTTCGGGTTATGGTTAGGGGTAGGGGTTAGGGTTAGGGTTGGGGTTGGTGTTATGGTTGTTGTTGGGGTTAGGGTTTGGTTTCGTTTTGGGGTTAGGTTTGGGATTTTGGTTCTTTTTAGGCTTGGAGTTGGGGTTAGGGTTAGGGTTGCATTTAGGGTTAGGGTTAGGGTTAGTGTTGGGGTGGGGGTTAGGTTTGGGGTTGGGGTTACAGTTAGGGTTGGGGTTAGGGTTAGGGTTAGGGTTGGGGTTAGGGTTAGGGTTAGGGTTATGGTTGGTGTTAGGTTTAGGGGTTGGGGTTTGAGGCTTAGGGTTGGGGTTTGGTTTAGAGTTAGGGTTAGGTTTAGGTTTAGAGTTAGGGTTACGGTTATGGTTAGGGGTTTTAGTTAGTGTTAGGGATAGGGTTAACGTTAGGGTTTAGGTTGAGGGTTAGTGTTAGGGTTAGGGTTTAGGATTAGGGTTAGGGTTAGGTTAGTGTTAGGGTTTAGGGTTAACATTACGGTTAGGGTTAGTCTTAGGGTTAGGTTTAGGTTTAGGGTCAGGGTCAGGGTTTAGGGTTTGGGTTAGGATTAGAGTTAGCGTTAGCATTAGGGTTAGCTTTAGGGTTAGGGTTAGGGGTTAGGTTTAGGGTTAGCATTAAGGTTGGGGTTAGGTTTGGGGTTTGGTTTAAGGTTAGGGTTAGGGTTATGGGATAGGGTTAGGGTTAGGGTTAGGGTTGGGGTTGGGTTTAGGGTTGGGGTTGGTTTTAGGATTCGGATTAGGGTTAGGGTTAGGGTTGGGGTTGGGTTTAGGGATAGGATTAGGTTTAGTGTAACTGTTAGGGTTAGGGATAGAAGAGGTTTAGATTTAGGGTTAGGGATAGAAAAGGGTTAGGGGTTAGGATTGGGTTAGTGTTAGGGTTAGGGTTAGGGCTATGGGTAGGGTTAGATTTGGGTTATTTTTGGGGTTAGGGTTGGTGTTTAGGGTTAGGGTTAGGGTTAGGGTTTAGAGATAGAGTTAGGGTTAGGGGGTTAGTGTTAGGGGTATTGGTATGGGTTGTAGTTAAGTTTAGGGTTAGGATTGTGTTAGGGTTAGTGTTAGGGTTATGGTTTAGGGTTAGGGTTAAGGTTAGATTAGGGTTAGGGTTAGTGGTAGTGTTAGGGTTCGGGTTAGGATTATGGTTAGGGTTTTGGGTTAGGGTTTGTTTTGGGGTTTAATGTTAGGTTTAGGAATAGTGTTAGTGTTAGTGTTAGGGTTGCGGTTATGGTTAGGGTTAGTATTAGATATAGGATTAGTCTTAGGGTTACAGTTAGGGTTAGCGTTAGGGTTAGGGTTAGGGTGTGGTTAGGATTAGGGGTAGGGGTAGGGTTAGGGGGTAATGGTAGGGGTATGGGTTGCGGTTAGGATTACGATTTGGATTAGGGTTAGGGTTAGGTTTTAGGGTTAGGGTTAGGGTTAGGTTTTTGAGAGTTAGGCTTAGGGGTAGGGTTAGTGTTAGTGTTAGAGTTGTGGTTAGGTTTACCATTAGGGTTAGGTTTAGGGTTGGGATAGGTTTAGGTTTAGGTTTGGGATTGGGGTTAAGGATAGGATTAGGTTTAGCGTTACCCTTAGGGTTAGGGTTAGAGTAGTTTAGGTTTAGGGTTATGGTTAAAATAGGGTTAGGGTTAGGGTTGGGTTGCAGTTTCGTACGTTTAGGTTTAAGGTTGGGACTAGGAGCTGGGGGTTAGGTCTGGGAGCTAGGGTTATTGTTAAGATTAGCGCTAGGGTTAGGTGTAGGTTTGGGGGTTGTGGTTAGTGTTAAGGTTAGAGTTAGGGTTAGGTTTGGGTTAGGGTTAGGGCTACGGTTAGTGTTTATTGTTAGTGTTGTGGTTAGGGTGTGGTTTAGGGTTTAGGGATATGGTTAGGGTTAGAGTTAGAGTTAGGGTTAGCGGTAGGGTTAAGGGTTGTGGTTAGAGTTAGAGTTATGTATAGTTTAGTGCTAGAGGTTAGCGATAGTTTTAGGGTTAGGAGTTAGGGTTAAACGAGTTAGGACCAGGGTTATGGTTAGGGTTGGGGTTACAGTTAGGGTTAATGTTGAGGTTAGGAATAAGTGTTAGGGTTGGGGTTGGGGTTAGGGCTAGTGCTAGGGTTGGGGCTGGGGCTGAGGGTAGGTTTAAGACTAGGGTTAGGGTTGGGTCTAAGACTAGGTTTAGTGTTAGGGTTAGGGTTAGGGTTGTGTTAGGGTTAGGGTTAGGGAAAGGGTTAGGCTTAGGATAGGTGTTAGGGTTAAAGTTAGGATTGGGGTTAGAGTTAGGACTAGGGCTAGGGTTAGGGTTAGGGTTAGGGATAGGGTAAGGTGTAGGTGTAGGGGTAGGGGTATGGGTTGGGGTTAGTGTTAGGTTAGGGTTAAGGTTACTGTTGGTTGAGGGTTATGGTTAGTGTTTTTGGTTGGGGTTAGGGTTAGGGGTTAGGGGTTAGGGATAGGGTTAGTGTTTTGTTTAGGGTTAGGCTTAAGTTTAGGGGTAGGTTTAGGGGTTCTGGTTAGGGTTAGGATTAGGGTTTGGGGTGGATTAAGGGTTGTTAGTGTTAGAGTTTACGGTTAGGGTAAGTGGTAGGTTTAGTGTTCAGGGTTTAGTGTTAGGGTTAGGTTTAGAGTTAGGGTTTGGGATAGGGTTGGGTTAGGGTTAGGGTTGGTGCTAGGGCTAGGGCTAGGTTTAGGGCTAGGGCTAGGGATATTGTTAGGGCTAGGGCTGGGGCTAAGGCTAGGGGTAGGGGTAGGGGTAGAGGAAGGCATAGGGTTAGGTGTTGTGGTTAGTGTTAGGGTTATGGTTAGGGTTAGGGTTTGGTTAGGTTTAGTGTTAGGGTAAGGGTTTAGGGTTTAGGGATATGGTAAGGCTTGGGGTTAGGGTTAGGTTTAGGGGAGGGATAGGATTAGGGGTTGTGTTTAGGGTTAGGGTTAGGGTTTGGGTTAGAGTTAGGGTTGGGTTAGGGATAGTGATATTGTTACGGTTTAGGGTTTAGGGTTAGAGTTAGAGTTACAGTAAAGGTATAGGGTAGGGTTAGAGTTATGGTTAGGGGTTATGGTTATGGTTAGGGTTAGGGGTTAGGGTTAGTATTAGGGTTATTGTTGGGCTATGGATAGGGTTAGGACTAGGGCTACTGCTAGGGCTAGGGCTAGGGATAGGGCTAGGGATAGGGTTAGGTTTAGTGTTTAGTGTTATGGTTAGGTTTAGAGTTTAGGGTAGAGATAGGGATAGGGGTTAGGGTTAGGGTTAGGGTTTAGGGTTTAGGGTTAGGGAAAGTGTTTAGGCTTAGGATGGGTGTTAGGGTTAAAGTTAGGGTTAGGGTTAGAGGGTAGAACTAGGGCTGGGGTTAGGGTAGTGTTAGGGTTACGGTGAGGGTTAGTGTTTAGTGTTAGGGTTAGGGATAGGGTTAGGGTTTAGGGTATAGGGTTAGGGTTAGGGAAAGGGTTTAGGCTTAGGACAGGTGTTAGGGTTAAAGTTAGGGTTAGGGTTAGAGTTACGACTAGGTCTATGGCTAGGGTTATGGTTAGGGTAGGGTTACGGTTACGGTTAGTGTTAGTGTTTAGTGTTAGGCTTAGGGTTAGGGTTAGGGAATGTTTTTAGGCTTAGGATAGGTGTTAGGGTTAAACTTAGGGTTAGGATTAGAGTTAGGACTAGGGCTAGGGTTAGGGTTAAGGTTAGGGTAGGGTTCGGGTTTAGGGTTTCGAGATAGGATTAGGGTTAGGGTTAGGTTTAGGGCTAGGGATAGTTTTAGGGCTAGGGCTACTGCTAGGGCAAGGGCTAGGGCTCCGGCTAAAGTTAGGGTTAGTGTTAGAGTTTTAGATTAGGGTTAGGGTTAGGGTTAGGGGTTAGGGTTAGTATTAGGGTTATTGTTAGGCTAGGGATAGGGTTAGGACTAGGGCTAGTGCTAGTGCTAGGGCTAGGGCTAGGGATAGCGATAGGGTGAGGGTTAGTGTTTAGTGTTATGGTTAGGGTTAGAGTTTAAGGTAGAGAAAGGGATAGGAGTTAGGGTTAGGGATACGGTTATGGTTAGGGTTAGGGATTAAGGTTAGGGTTAGGGTTAGGGTTTATGGTTGGGGTTAGGGAAAGTGTTTAGGCTTAGGATAGGTGTTAGGGTTAAAGTTAGGGTTAGGGTTAGAGGTAGAACTAGGGCTAGGGTTAGGGGTAGGGTGAGGGTTATGGTGAGGGTTAGTGTTTAGTGTTAGGGTTAGGGATAGGGTTAGGGTTTAGGGTTTAGGGTTAGGGTTAGGGAAAGGGTTTAGGCTTAGGACAGGTGTTAGGGTTAAAGTTAGGGTTAGGGTTAGAGTTACGACTAGGTCTATGGTTAGGGTTATGGTTAGGGTAGGGTTAGAGTTACGGTTAGTGTTAGTGTTTAGTGTTAGGCTTAGGGTTAGGTTTAGGTAATGTTTTTAGGCTTAGGATAGGTGTTAGGGTTAAACTTAGGGTTAGCATTAGAGTTAGGACTAGGGCTAGGGTTAGGGTTAGGTTTAGGTAGGGTTCGGGTCTAGGGTTTCGGAATAGGATTAGGATTAGGGTTAGGGTTAAATTTAGGGCTAGGGATAGCTGTAGGGCTAGGGATAATGCTAGGGCAAAAGCTAGGGCTCCAGCTAAAGTTAGGATTAGTGTTAGGGTTTTAGATTAGGGTTATGGTTAGGGTTTAGGGTTAGGGTTAGGGTTGGGTTAGGATTAAGGTAAGGGTTAGTGTTTAGTGTTAGGTTTAGGCTTGGCGTTATGGTTTAGGGTTTAGGAATAGGGTTCGGGTTAGAGGCAGGTGTCTGGTTAGGGGCAGTGTTAGGGTTAGGGTTAGGGTTATACGAGTTATTGTTAGGGTTAGTGTTAGGGTTAGACGAGTTAGGTTTAGGGTTAGGGTTAGGGGTTAGGATTAGGGGTTAGGGGTTAGGATTAGGGTTTAGGATTAGGGTTGGGGTTAGGGTTTAAGGTTAGGGTTAGGGTGTGAGTTAGGGTTAGGGGTTAGGTTTAGGTGTAGGTTTAGGGGTTAGATTAGGGTTAGAGATAGGGGTAGGGGTAGGGGTTAAAGATATGAGTGCGTTAGGGTTAGGGTTAGGGTTGTGTTAGGGTTACGGTTAGGGTTTAGGGACAGGGTTAGGGTTAGGGATAGGGTTAGGTCTGGGGCTAGGGCTAGGTATAGGGCTAGGTCTAGAGCTAGGATTAGGATTTAGGGTTAGGTTAGGGGTTAGGGGTTGGGCTTGGTGTTAGGGATAGGGTTAGGGTTACCGTAACTGTTAGGCTTAGGGTTAGATGAGGTTTAGGGTTAGGGTTAGGGTTAGGGGTTAGGGTTAGGGTTCGGGTTAGGGTTCAGGTTAGGGTTAGGGTTAGTGTTATAGGTTAGGGTTATTGTTAGGGTTAGGGGTTAGGGTAACACTTGGTGTTAGGATTAGTGTTGGGTTTAGAGTTAGGGTTAGTGTTAGGGTCCGGGTCAGGGTCAGTGTTTAGGGTTAGGGATAGCGTTAGGATTAGGGTTTAAGGTGGGTGTTAGGGTTAGGGTTAGGTTTAGGGTTAGAAGAGGTTAGGGTTAGGGTTAGTGTTAGCGTTATCGTTGGGGTTAGCGTTAGTGTTAGGGTTAGGGTTAGGGTTAAGCTTAGGGTTAGTGTTAGGGTTAGGGATAAGGGTTAGGGTTAGGGTTACATTTTAGGGTTAGGGTTAGGGTTGAGGTTGGGGTTAGGGTTTTGGTTGGGGTTAGGGTTGCGATTGGGGTTGGGGTTAGCGTTGGGGTTGGGGGTTAGGGTTAGGGGTAGGGGTAAGGATTAGGTTTAGGGTTAGGGTTGGGGTTAGGGTTTGAGTTGGTGTTGGGGTTAGGGTTAGGGTTGGGGGTTAGGGTTAGAGTTAGGGTTGGGGGTTAGGGTTACGGTTGGGGTTAGGGTTTGGTTTAGGGTTAGGGTTAGGTTTAGGGGTAGGGTTTGGTTTAGGGTTAGCGTTAGGGTTAGGGTTAGGGTTAGGGGCTGGGGTTAGGCTTATGGTTGGGATTTAGGATTAGGGTTAGGGTTAAGGTTAGAGTTAGGGTTTAGGGTTAGCGTTAGGCTTAGCGTTATCGTTAGGGATAGCGTTAGGGTTAGCGTTAGCGTTAGGGTTAGTGTTAGGGTTAGTGTTAGGGGGTTAGGATTAGGGTTAGTGTTAGTGTTTGGGTTAAGGTTAGGGTTGGGGTTGGGGTTAGGGGTTGGGATAGGGGGTTTAAGTTAGGGTTGGGATTGGGGTTGGGGTTAGGGTTGGGGTTGGGGTTAGGATTGGGGGTTAGGGTTATGTTTAGGGTTAGGGTTGGGGTTAGGGTTAGGGTTGGTGTTGGGGTTAGGATTAGGGTTGGGGTTAGGATTAGGGTTAGGGTTACGATTAGTGTTTAGGTTTAGGTTAGGGTTAGATTTAGGCGTTATCATTAGGTTTAGAGTTAGGGTTAGTGTTAGGGGTTAGGGTTAGGGTTAGGGTTAGGTTTAGCCTTAGGGTTAGCGTTAAGGTTAGGGTTAATGTTAGGGTTTGCGTTAGGGGTTAGGGTTAGTGTTAGGGTTAAGTTAGGATTAGGGCTTGGGTTTTGGTTAGGGTTGGGGTTGGGTTAGGGTTGTTGTTGGGGTTAGGTTTCGGGAGGTTTAGGTTTAGGGTTGGGGTTAGGGTTAAGGTTGGGGTTGGGGGTTAGGTTTAGGGTTTAATCTTAGGGCTAGGTTTTGAGTTATTTTTAGGGGTTAGTGTTAGGTGTAGGATTAGGGGTTAGGGTTAAGGATAGAGGTAGGGGTCGGGTTAAAAGTATGTGTGGAATAGGGTTAGGGTTAGTGTTAGTGTTGTGTTAAGGGTAAGGTTAGTGTTAGGGTTAGGCGTTAGGGTTAGGGGTTAGGGTTAGGATTAGTGTTTGGGGGTTATGCTTAGGGAAAGGTCTAGGGTCAGTGATAGGGCAAGGTCTAGTACTATGGCTAGGGCTATGGCTTGGACTAAGGTTAAGATTAGGGTTAGTGTTTAGGGTTAGGGTTAGTGTTTAGGGTTAGGGTTAGGTTTACGTTTAGAATTTAGGGTTAGGGTTATGGTTAGGGTAAATGTTAGCTTTTGTGTTAGGTTTTAGGATTTAGGCTTAGGCTTAGGGTTAGGGTTAGGTTTAGGGTTAGGATTTGGTTTAGTGTTAGGGTTAGCGTCAGGGATAGGGGTTTTGGTTAGGGTTAGGGTTAGGGTTAGGGGTTAGGGTTAGGGTTAGGGTTAAGGTTTTGGATTAGGGTTAGGGTTAGGGTTAGGGTTTAGGGTTAGCGTTAGGGTTAGGGTTAGGGTCCGAGTCAAGGTCAGGGTTTAGGGTTAAGGTTAGCATTAGGGTTACCGTTATCGTTAGGGTTATCGTTACGGTTAGGGTTAGGGTAAGGGTTACGGGATAGGTTGGGTGTTATGGTTAGGGTTAGGGGATAGGGTTAGGGTTAGGGTTAGGGTTAGGGGTTAGGATTAGGGTTAGGGTTAGGGTCGGGATTGTGGTTAGGGTCGGGGGTGGGGTTAGGTTTGGGATTGGAGTTGGGGTTAGGGTTGGGATTGTGGATGGGGTTAGGGTTGGGTTTGGGGTTAGGGTTAGGATTGGGGTAGGGTTAGGTTTAGGGTTAGGGTTGGGGTTAGGGTTAGGTTTGGTGTTAGAGTTAGGGTTAGGTTTAGGATTCGGTTTAGGGTTAGGGTTTGGTTTAGGTCAGCGTTAGGGTTAGGTTTAGGATTACGGGTTAGGGGTTAGGCTTAGGGTCTAGGATTAGGGTTAAGGTTAGGGTTAGGGTTAGGGTTAGGGTTAGGGTTTAGGGTTAAGGTTAGCGTTACTATTAGTTTTAGGATTAGAAGAGGTTTCGATATAGGGTTAGGGTTAGGGTTAGGGGTTCTGTTTAAGGTTAGAGTTAGGGTTAGGGGATAGGTTTAGGGTTAGTGTTAGGGGTTTAGGTTAGGGTTATGGTTAGGTTTAGGGTTAAGGTTTTGTTTAGGGTTAGGGTTAGGGGTAGGGTTATGGGTTTTGGTTTGAGTTAGGGTTAGGATTAGGGTTAGGGTTAGGGTTAGGATTTAAGTTTAGGTTTAGGGTGAGGGATTAGGGTTAGGGTTAGGGTTAGGGTTTAGGGTTAGTGTTAGGCTTAGGGTCAGGGTCAGGGGGTAAGGTTCAGGGTCAGGGTCAGGGTTTAGGGTTAGGTTTAGCGTTAGGATTAGCGTTAGGGTTAGTGTTAGGCTTTTTGGTTAGGGGTTAAGGTTAGGGGTTAGGGTTAGGGTTAGTGTTAGGGCTAAGGTTACGGTTGAGGGTTAGGGTTAGGGTTAGGGTTTAGGGTTAGCGTTAGGGTTAGGGTTAGTGTTAGGGTTAGGTTTAGGGTTAGTGTTAGGGTTGGGGTTGGGGTTACTGGTGAGGTTGGGGTTAGTGTTGGGATTGGAGTTGGGTTAGGGTTAGGGTTAGCGTTAGTGTTAGCTTTAGGTTTAGGATTAGGGTTTAGGGTTCGTGTTAGGGTTAGGATTAGGGGTTAGGGTTAGGGTTAGTGTTAGCGTTAGGGTTGGGGTTAGGGTTAGGGTTAGGTTTAGCCTTAGGGTTAGGGTTAGGGTTTGGTTAGGGGTAGGGGTAGGGGTAAGGGTAGGTGTTTGGGTTGGGGTTAGGGTTAGGCTTAGGGTTGGGTTAGTGTTAGGGTTAATTTTAGGGTTAGGTTTTATCATTTAGGGTTAGTGTTAAGGGTAGGGGTAGGGTTTAGGGTTAGGTTAGGGGTTAGGTTTTAGAGTTAGGGTTATGGTTAGGGTTTGGGTTGTGGTTAGGTTTACAGTTCGTGTTAGGTTTAGGTTTAAGGTGGGTTTAGGTTTAGGGTTGGGGGTAGGGTTCGGGATAGGATTAGGGTTAGTGTTACTGTTAGGATTAGGGTTAGAAGAGGTTTAGGTTTAGGGTTAGGTTTAGAATAGGTTTAGGGTTAGATTTAGGTTTCAGTTAGGGTGCGGTTAGGGGTTAGGGTTGAGGTTGGGGTTAGGATTAGGATTAGGTTTAGGTTTAGGGTTAGGGTTTGTGTTAGGGTTAGTGTTAGGGTTTGGGTTAGGGTTTGGTTAGGGTTAGGGGGTAGGGGTAAGGGTAGGGGTAACTTTGCATTTAGGGTTAGGGTTTGGGTTAGGGTTGGGTTGAGGTTAGGGTTAGGGTTAGTTTTAGGGTTAGGGTTTAGGGTTTAGGGTTAGGGTTAAGTGTAGGGGTAGGGTTAGGCCCTAGGAGAGGGTTAGGCCTAGGGCTAGTGCTACGGCTATGGCTAGGGAAAGGCTACGGTTAGGGTTATGATTAGGGTTTAGGGTTAGGTTTAGGGTTAGGGTTAGGATTAGGTTTAGGTTTGTATTTCGGTTAGGGTTAGTTTTAGGGGTTAGCGTTAGGGTTAGAGTTAGGGTTTTTATTAGGGTTAGGGGTAGGGGTAGGGGTAAGGGTAGGTGTATGGGTTGCGTTTACGGTTAGGTTTTTGGGTTACGGTTGGGTTAGGATTAAGGTTAGTTTTGGTTAGAGTTTAGGGTTTAGGGTTAGGGTTAAGGATAGGGGTAGGGTTAGACCTAAGGATAGGGTTAGGCCAAGGGCTAGTGATAGGGGGTAGGGCTAGGACTAGACTAGGTTTAGGGTTAGTTTTAGGGTTAGGGTTTGGGGTTTAGGGTTGGGGTTAAGGGTAGGGGTAGGGTTAGGCCCTAAGGATAGGGTTAGGCCTACGGCTGGTGCTAGGGCTATGGCTAGGGAAAGACTACTGTTAGGGTTAGGATTACGGTTTAGGGTTAGGGTTAGGGTTAGGTTTTAGAGTTAGGGTTAGTGTTAGGGTTAGGGTTTAGGGTTACGGTTAGGGATAGGGTTTGTGTTAGTGTTAGGGTTAGTGTTAGGGTTGGGGGTTAAGGTTACGGTTAGGGTTAGGATTAGGTTTAGGTTTAGTGTTATGGTTAGGGTTAGTGTTAGGGTTAGCGTTAGCATTAGGGTTAGAGTTAGGGTTTTGTTAGGCTTGGGTTAGGGGTAGGGGTAAGGGTAGGTGTATGGGTTGCGTTTAGGGTTAGGTTTTGGGTTAGGGTTGGGTTAGGGTTAAGGTTAGTTTTAGGGTTAGAGTTTAGGGTTTAGGGTTAGGGTTAAGGGTAGGGGTAGGGTTAGACCTAAGGATAGTGTTAGGCCAAGGGCTAGTGATAGGGGTAGGGCTAGGGCTAGACTAGGTTTAGGGTTAGGGTTAGGGTTTAGGTTTAGGGTTAGGGTTAGTTTTTAGAGTTAGGGATAGGGTAAGTGTTAGTGTTAGTGTTAGGGTTGGGGTTAGGTTTATGGTTAGGTTTAGGTTTAGGCTTAGTGTAGGTTTAGGTTTAGGGTTGGAGTTGGGATTAGAGATAGGATTAGGATTAGAGTTACTGCTAGGGTTAGGGTTAGAAGAGGTTTAGGGTTAGGGTTAGGGTTAGAAGAGGCTTAGGGTTAGGTATAGGTTAGAGTTAGAGTATGGTTAGGATTAGGGTTGGGGGTGGGGTTAGGGTTAGGTTTAACGTTAGGGGTTAGGGTTAGGTTTAGGGTTAGGTTTGGGTTATAGTTAAGGTTAGGGTTAGTGTTTAGGGTTAGGGTCAGGGTTAGGTATGAGGGTTTAGTGTTAGGGTTAGGGTTAGGGTTAGTGTTAGGATTAGGGGTAGGTTAAGGGTTAGGCATAGGTTTAGGGTTAGGGTTAGATGATTTAGGGTTAGGGTTGGGTTAGGGTTGGGTTAGGGTTAGGGGTAGGGATAGGGTTAGGGGTAGGGGTAGGTTTAGGTTTAAGGTTAGACGACTTAGAGTTAGGGTTAGTGTTAGGGATAGGGTTAGGTTTACGGTTAGGGTTAGGGTTAGAGTTACGTTTAGGGTTAGGGTTAGGGTTTAGGGTTAGGTTCAGGGTTAGGGATTAGGGTTTAGGGATAAGGTTAGTGTTAGGGTTAGGGGTTAGGGGTTAGGAGTTGGGGTAGGGTATGGTTGAGTTAGATTTAGGGTTAGGATTAGTGTTAGGGTTAGTGTTATGGTTAGGGTTTAGGGTTAGGGTTAGGGTTAGGGTTAGGGTTTAGTGTTAGGGTTAGGGTCATGTTTTGGTGTTAGTGTTAGGGTTAGGGCTACGGTTGAGGTTAGGTTTAGGTTTAGGGTAGGTTTAGGTTTAGGATTGGGGTTGGAGTTAGGGATAGGATTAGGGTTAGCATTACTGTTAGGGTTAGTATTCGATAGAGGTTTAGGTTTAGGGTTAGGGTTAAGATTAGAGGTAGGGTTAGGTGTTGTGGTTAGGGTTAGGGTTAGGGTTGGGTTAGGGTTAGGGGTAGGGATAGGGTTAGCGGTAGGGGTAGGTTTAGGGTTAGGTTTTAGATGAATTAGTGTTAGGGTTAGGGTTAGAGATAGTGTTAGGGTTACGGTTAGGATTAGGGTTAGAGTTAGGGTTAGGGTTAGGTTTAGGGTTAAGGTTAGGGTTAGGGGGTTATGGTTAGGTTTAGGGTTAGGGTTAGGGTTTAGGGTTAGTGTTAGGGTTAGGGTTTAGGGTTAGTGTTAAGGTTTTTGTTAGGGGTAGGGGTTATGGTTAGGGTTAGGGTTAGGTTATGGTTTAGGGTTAGGGTTCAGTGTATGGGTAGGGGTAGGGGAATGGATTGGGGTTAGGATTATGGTTAGGTTTAGGGTTGGGTAAGGATTAGGGCTAGGTTAGTGTTCAGGGTTAGGGTTAGTGTTAGTGTTAGAGTTTAGGGTTTAGTGATAGAGTTAGGGTAAGGGATAAGGTTAGGGTTTAGGGTTAGGGGTTAGGGTTGGGTTAGGGTTAAGGGTAGGGGTTGGGTAGAGGTTGATGTTTTATTTAGTGTTAGGTTTATAGTTAGGTTTGGGTTAGGTTTAGGGTTTAGTGTTTAGGCTTAGGGTAAGGGTTAGGGGTTATGGCTAGGGCTAGGGCTAGGGCTTGGGCTTGGGTTAGGGTTAGTGTAAGGGTTTGGGTTAGTGTAAGGGTTAGGGTTAGGGTTAGGGCTAGGGCTAGTCCTAGGGCTAGGGCTAGGGCTAGGTCTCTGGCTATGGTTAGTTTAAGGGTTAGGGTTTCGGGTTAGTGTTAGGGTTAGGGTTTAGGGTTAGGGTTGGGTTTGGTGTTAGGGTTAGGGTTAGGGTTAGCGTTACTGTTAGGTTGAGTGTAGAAGAGGTTTAGGTTTAGGGTTAGCATTAGAATAAAGTTAGGGTTAGGTTTAGGGTATTAGGGTTAGGGTTAGGTTAGGGATAGGGTTAGGGTTAG
This sequence comes from Nanger dama, assembly GCA_917880005.1. Lineage (NCBI taxonomy): Eukaryota > Metazoa > Chordata > Mammalia > Artiodactyla > Bovidae > Nanger > Nanger dama. The sequence goes on along the minus strand of CAKJTW010000443.1, from coordinate 43,682 downwards.
GGGTTTAGTGTTAGGTTTAGGGTTAGTGTTAGGATTAGGAGCTCAGGTTTAGGTTTAGGGGTTAGGAGTAGGGGTATGGGTTGGGTGGAGTTAGGGTTAGGGTTAGGATTGGGCTAAAGTTAGTGAAAGAGTTAGAATTTAGGGTTAGTATTAGGGTTAGGTTAGGGTTAGGATTAGTTTTAGGGTTAGGGTTAGGGTTAGTGTTAGTGTTTAGGGTTAGGGTTAGGGTGAGGGGTTAGGGTTAGGTTTAGGGTTAAGGTTTAGGGTTATTGTTAGGGTTAGTGTTAGTTTTAGGGTAAGGCTTAAAGTTGGGGTTAGGCTTAGGGTTAGGTTTAGGTTTAGGGTTAGGGTAGGTTTAGGTTTAAGATTGGGGTTGGGGTTAGGGATAGGATAACGGTTAGGGTAAGGGTTAGGGTATGGTTAGGGTTAGGATTAGAAGAGGTTCCGGTTTAGGGTTAGGGTTAGAAAAGGGTTAGGGTTAGGGTTATGGTTAGGGTACGGTTAGAGTTATTGTAGGGTTGGGGTTAGGGTTTGGGTTAGGGTTAGGGTTAGTCTTAGGGTTAGAGTTTAGGGTTTAGTGTTAGGGTTAAAGGTAGGAGTAGGGTTAGGCCCAAGGAAAGGGTTAGGCCTAGGGCTGGTGCTTGGGGGTAGGGCTAGGGCTAGGCTAGGGGTTAGGGTTAGGGTTAGGTTTAGGTGACAGGGTTAGGGTTAGGGTTAGGTTTAGTGTTAGGGTTAGGGCTAGGGTTTGGTTAGGGTTAGGGGTAGGGGTAGGAGTAAGGGTAGGGGTATAGGTTGCGGTTAGGATTAGGGTTTGGGTTAGGGTTGGGTTAGAGTTAGGGTTTGTTTTAGGGTTAGCGTTTAGGGTTTAGGGTTAAGGTTAAATGTATGGATGGGTTAGGCCCAAGGATAGGGATAGGGCTAGGGCTAGTGCTAGGGTTAGGGCTAGGGCTAGGTTAGGGTTAGTGTTAGGGGTAGGGTTAGGGGGTAGGGTTAGTGTTAGCGTTAGTGTTAGGGTTGGGCTTAGATTTACGGTTAGGGATAGGTTGAGGCTTAGGGTAGGTTTAGGTTTAGGGTTCTGGATTGGGGTTAGGGATAAGAAGAGGGTTAGCATTACTGTTAGAGTTACGGTTAGAAGAGATTCAGGTTTAGGGTTAGGGTTAGAATAGGGTTAGGGTTAGGTTAGAGTTAGGGTATGTTTAGGGTTAGGGTTGGGGTTGTGGTTAGGGTTAGGAATAGGGATAAGGGTTAGGGTTAGGTTTGGATTATGGTTAGGGTTAGTGTTTAGGGTTAGGGTTAGGGTTAGGGATTAGGGTTTAGTGATAGGGTTAGGCTTAGGGTTAGTCATAGGATTAGTGGTAAGGTAAGGGTTGGACTAGTTAGGGTTAGGGTTGAGGTTAGGTTTAAGGTTGAGTTAGGGTTAGGGGCATGGATAGGGTTAGGCGTAGGGGTAGGTTTAGGGTTAGGGTTAGACGAGTGAGGGTTTGGGATAGGGTTAGGGATAGGGTTAGGGTTACTATTAGGGTTAGGGTTAGAGTTACAGTTAGGGTTAGGGTTAGGGTTAAGGTTTGGGTTCTTTTTAGGGTTAGGTTTTAGGGTTAGGGTTAAGGCTTGTGTTAGGGTTAGGGGTTAGATTTAGGTTAGTGGTTACAGTTAGAGTTCAAGGTAGGGGTAGGGGAATGGGTTGGGGTTAGGGTTACGGTTAGGTTTAGGGTTTGTAAGGATTTGGGTTAGGGTAGTGTTCAGCGTTAGGGTTAGCGTTAGGGTTTAGTGTTTAGTGATAGAGTTAGTGTAAGGTATAGGGTTTGGGTTAGGATTAGGATTGGGTTAAGGTTAGTGAAAGGGTAGGAATTTAACCCTAGCATTAACCCTAACCCTAACACTAACCCAACCCTAATCCTAACCCTAACCTTAACCTCAATCCCTAACCCTACCCTTAACCCTAACCCTAACCCTTTCCCAAAACCCTGATCCCTAACCCTCAATCTGACCCTAAACACTAACCGTAACCCTAACCCTAACACTAACCATTACCCTAACCTTAACCCCTAACCCTAACTCAAAACCTAACACTGAACCCTAACACTAACCCTAACCCTAACTCTAACTGTAAACATAACCCTAACCCTAACCCTAACCCCTAACCCTAACCCTAACTGTAAAAATAAACTTAATAGTAACGCTAACCTTAACCCTAAACCTAACCCCAACGCCAACACTTCCCTAACCCTAACCCTAACTTTAACCCTAACACATATCCTAAGCCTAAACTCTTTCCCTAACCCTAACTCTAAACACTAACCCTAACCCTAACCCTAACCCTAACCCTAACCTTAACCTCAATCCCTAACCCTACCCTTAACCCTAACCCTAACCCTTTCCCAAACCCTGATCCCTAACCCTCAATCTGACCCTAAACACTAACCGTAACCCTAACCCTAACACTAACCATTACCCTAACCCTAACCCCTAACCCTAACTCAAAACCTAACACTGAACCCTAACCCTAACCCTAACCCTAACCCTAACCCCTAACCCTAACCTAACACTAACCCCAAATCCCAAACACTAAACCTAACCCTAATACCCTAAACCTAACCCAAACCCTATTCTAACCCTAACCCTAAACCTAAACCTCCTCTAACCCTAAACCTAACAGTAACGTTAACCCTAAGACTAAACCTAACCCCAACCCCAAACCTAACCCTAACCCTACCCTAACCCTAACCTTAAACCCTAACACTAACCATAGCACTAGCCCTATCCCTAAAAGTATACCTAGCCCCAAACCTAACCCTAACCCTAAACCCTAACCATACCCTAAACCTCAGCCTGAGCCCTAACCCTAGCCCCCAGCACTAGCCCCAGCCCCAAAACTATCCCTAGCCCTAAACCTAACACTAAACAAACCGTAACCCTAAACACTAACCCTAATCCTAATCCAACCCTAACACTTACCCTAACTCTATCCCTAAACCTAACCGTAACCCTAACCCTAGCCCGGGCCCTAGCACTAGCCCTAACCATATCCCAAGCCCTAGCCACAACTCTAAACCTAACCCTAACCCAACCCTAAACCCAACCCTCACTTTAACCCTAATCCTTACCCTAAACCCTGAACTCTAACACTAACCCTAACCGTAAGCTCCAAACCTAACTCAAACCTAACCATAACAATATCCTAACCCTAAACACAACCCCTAACCCTATCACTAACCTTAACCATAAGCCTAACCCTAACCCTATCCCCAAACCCTAAACCCTAACCCTAACCCAACCCTAACCCTAACCCTAAACATAACCCCAAAACTAACCAAAACCCCTAACCCTACCCCAAACACTAACCCTAACCCTAACGTTAACCCATCCCTAACCCTAGCCTTAACACTAACCACAATCCCTAACCCTACCCTTAACCCTAAGCCTAACCCATTCCCAAACCCCTGAACCCTAACCATAAACCTGACCATAAACACTAACCCTAACCCTAACCCTAACACTAACCATAACCCTAACACAAACCATTAACCCTAACCCAAACCCTAACCCCTAACCCTAAACCTAGACCTAATCCTAGCCCTAGCCCTAACCCTAACCCCAACACTAATCCTAAAACCTAACCCTAACCCTAACACTAAATCCTTACCCTAAACCTAACCCTAACCCTAAACCCTAAACCTAACCCTAACCCTAACCAAACCCTAAACCAACCCCTAAAACTAACCCTAACCAAAATACCTAACCCTACCCATACCCCTACCCCTAACCTTAAACCTAGAACTAGCCTTAGCCCTAACCCCAGCCCTAGCCCTAACCCCTTGCCTGAGCACTTAACCCCAAACCCTAACCCTAACCCCAAAGCTAACCCTAACCGCAACCCCTACCCCTACCCCTAACCCTAACCTAACCCTAAACCTAACCCTAACCCTAACCACAACCGCTAACCCTACCCTTAACACTAACACTAACCCTTTCCCAAAACCATGAACCCTAACCCTAACCCTAAACACTAACCATAACCCTAACCCAACCGTAACCCTAACCATAACCCTAACACTAACACTAACCCTAACCCTAACACTAACCACAACCCCTAAACCTACCCCTAACTCTAACACTAACCCCTAACTGTAGGCCTAGCCCTAGCCCTAGCACTAAACCTAACCCCAACCGTAACCCCAACCACTACCCCTACCCCTACCCCTACCCCTAAGCCAACCATAACCCCAAACACTAACCCTAAACCTAACCCTACCCCAACCCTAAACCTAACCCTAATTCCAACCCTAAACCTAAACCCCAACCCAAACCTATACCTAGCCCTAGCCATAGCCCCAGACCTAGTACTAGCACTAGCCCTACCCAAACCCTAGCCCTAAGCCCAAGCCTAACCCCCTAACCCTAACCCTTATTCTAACCCTAAACCCCAACCCCAACCCTAACCTAGCTCTAACCTTAAATCCCAAACCCTAACCCTAACCCTAATACCCTCAACTAACCTAACCCCAGACCCAGCCCCAGACCTACCCTAGCACTAGCCCCAGACCTAACCCTATCCCTAGCCCCAACCCTAACCCTAAACCTGACCCCAAACCCAACCCTAAGCCTAACCCTAACACAAACCTAACCCTAACCCACACATACCTTTAACCCTACCCCTACCCCTATTTCTAACCCTAACCATAACCTCTAAATCTACACCTAACCCTAAAACCTAACCCTAACTCAAACCCTAACCCTAACCCTAACCTCTAACCCTAACTCAAAACCTAAACCTAACCCTAACCCTAACCTTAAATGCTAAACCCTAACCCCACCCCTGATCCTAACCCAGCCCTAACCCTAACCCTAACTCTAACCCATAACCCTAATCCTACCACTACCCCTACACCTAACCTAACCCTAACACCTAACACGAACCATAACACTAACCTTCACCCTAACCCAAAACCCTAAACCCTAACCCCTGACCCTAATACCCTAAACCTAACCTTAACCCTATTCTAACCCTAAACCTAAACCTCTTCTAACCGTAAGCCTAACAGTACTGCTAACCTTAACCCTAACATCAACCTCAACCCAAACGCTAACCCTAACCCTAACACTAAAAATAACACTAACCCTAAAACCTAACCCTAACCCTAACCCTATACCCTAACCTTAAATCTAACCCCAAATCCTAACCCTAACCCTAACACTAACCCTAAACCCTAAACCTAACCCTAACCCAATCCTAAAACTACCCCTAACCCAAACCCTACCCAAAACCCCTAACCCTACCCCCTACCCCCTAACCCTAGCCCTAGCCCTAGCAATAACCCTAGCCCCATACCTAAACCTAGCCTATCACTTAACCCTAACCCTAATCCTAACCCTAAACACTAACCTTAACCCAAATCCAACCAGAACCCTAACCCTAACTCTATCCCTAACCCTAAACATAACCCTAGTCCTAGACCAAGCCCCAGCCCTAGGCCTAACCATATCCCTAGCCCTAGCCCAAAGACTAGCCCTAGCCCCAACCCTAAACCTAACCCTAACCCAACCCTAAAACCAACCCTAACCCAAACCCTAACACTAACCCTAACCCTAAGATCTAACCCTAACCCTTACCCAACCCTAAAATCAACCCTAACCATAACCTTAAACACTAAACCTAACCCTAAACCAACACTAACCTTAACCCTAACTCTAACCCTAACCCCTAACACTAACACTAACGCTAACACTAATCCCTAAATCTAACCCTATCCCTATCCCTAAACCCTAAACCTAACCCTAACCCTAAACCTAAACCCTAACCCAACCCTACCCTAACTCTAACCTTAACCCTAACCCTAACATTAAATCCTAAACCGAACCCTAACCCAAACCCTAACACTACCTCTAACCCTACCCCAAGACGTAGCCCCAGACCTAGCACAAGCCCTAGCCCTAACCCTAACCCTAACACAACCCTAACGCTTACCACAACCCATACCCCTACCCCTACCCCTAACCCCTAACCCTAAATCTAACCCTAACCTTAACCCTAAACCCTAATTCTAACCCTAACCCTAACCTTAACCTAACCCTAACTCTAACCCTAAACCCTAAACCTAACCCTAACCCCTATCCCTAACTGCTAACTCTAACCGTAACCCCAACCTTAAACCCTGTCTCTAACCCCTAACCCTAATGATAAACCTAACCCTAACCCGAAACTATAACCCTAACACTAACCCTAGCTTAAGCCCTAGCCTTAACCCTAGCAAGAGCCCTAGCCCCAACCCTATCTCTAGCCCCAACCCAAACTCTAACACTAAACCTAACCCCAACCCTAATTCATACCTAACCCAACCTTAACACTAACCCTAACCTTAACACCATCCCAATCCCTTAACCCTACCCCTACCCCTAACCCTAAACCTCAACCTATTCTAACGCTAAACCTAATAGTAACACTAACCCTACCACTAACCCTAACCCCAACCACAACCCTAAACCTAACCCCTACCCTAATGCTAAAACTAACCCTAGCCCCAGCCCCAGTCCTAGCCCCAGCCCCAGCTCCTAGCCCTAAACCATTCCCTAGCCCTAACCCCAACCCTAAACCTGACCCTAAACCTAACCCTAATCCTAACACAAACCTAACCCTAACCCACACATAACTTTAATGCTACCCCTACCCCTATCCCTACCCCTAACCCTAACACCTAAACCTACACCTAACCCTAACCTCTAACCCTAACTCAAACCCTAACCCTAACCTTAAACCCTAACTGTAACCCTAACCCAGCCCTAACCCTAACACTAAACCTAACTCTAACCCCTAACCCCAACACTAAACCCTAAACATAATCCTAACCCTACACCTAGACCTAGCCCTAGCCCTAACCCTATCCCTCGCCCTAACACTAACCCTAACACTAACCCTAACTCTAAACCCTAAACCCTAACCCTAACACAACCCTAACCTTATCCCTAACCCCAACCAATATCCCTACCCCTACCTCTACCCCTATCTCTAACCCTAACACCTAACCATAAACCTAATCCCTAACCTTAACTCAAACGTTAACCCTAACTTTAAACCCTAACACTAACCCTAAACCTAACCCTAACCCTAAACTCTAACCGTAATCCTAACCCTAACCCTAACCCTAACACGAACGTTACCTCTAACACTAACCCTAACCCTAACTGTAACCCCAACCGAAACCTTAACCCTAACTCGTCTAACCCTAACCCTAACCCTATCACTACCACTCTACCTATCCCGACCCCTAACCCTAACACAACCCAGCCCTAACACTAATCCTAACCCTAACCACCACACCTATCCCTACTCCTACCCTTAACACTAACCCTAACACTAAACCTAACCCTATCCCTAAACCCTAACTCTAACCCTAACCCTATCACCAAACACTAACCTTTACCCTAACACTAACCCAAACCTAAACCTAACCCCAACCGTAAATCCTAACACTAACCCTAACCCTAATCCTAAATATTAACCCTAAACCTAATCCAACCCCTAACCCTTACCCTAATTCTACCCCTAATCCTAACCATAACACTAGCTCCCAGCCCAAGCCCCAGCCCTAGGCCTAACCATATCCCTAGCTCTAGCCCCAACCCCAAACCTAACCCCAACCCAAACCCTAAACCTAACCCTAACTTTAACCCTAATCCTAATCATAAACCCTGAACTCTAACACTAACCCTAAACGTAAGCTCCAACTCTAACCCTAACCCAACCCTAACCATAACCATAACACTAACCCTAAACACAATCCCTAACCCTATCACTAACCTTAACCCTAACCCCAACCGTATTGGAACCCTAAACCCTAACCCTAACCCTAACCCTAAACACTAAACCTGACCCTAAACCAACACCAACCCTAACCCTAACCACAACCCTTAAACCTACCCCTAATCCTACCCCTAAACCTAACCCCTAATCCTAACACTAACCCTAACACTAACCCCTAAACCTAACCCTAACCCCAAAACCCAAACATAAACCTAACCCTAACCCTAAACCCTAACCCTAACCCTATCCTAACTCTAAACCTAACCCTAACCCTAAACTTAGCCGTAGCCATAGCCCCAGCCCCAAACCTAGCACTAACACTTACCATAATCTAAACCCTTACCCTGATCCTAACCCTAAACCCTAACACTAACCATATCCCTAAACCCTGACCCTAACCCTTACCCCAACTCTTTCCCAACGCTAAACCTAACTCTAACTCTAACCCCAACCCATAACCCTACCCCTACCCCCTACCCCTACCCCTAACCACTAACCCTAACACTAAATCTAACCGTAACCAATAACACTAACCCTAAACCTAACACTAAAAGCCAACCCTAACGCGAACCCTAAACCAACCCAAAGCCTAACGCTAGCCCCAGCCTTAGACCCAGCCCCAGACCTAGCCCCCAACACTAGCTCTCAGACCCAATCCTATCCCCAGCCCTAACCCTAACTGTAAACCTGACCATAAACCTAACCCTAACCCCTAACCCTAACACACACATACTTAGCCCCAGCGCTGAACCCAGCCCTACCCCTAAACCTAACTGTAACCCTAACCCTAAACCATAACCCGTACCTAACACTGGCCCTAGCCATAGCACTAGCCCTAGCGCTAGCCCCTACCCCTAATCCTAGCCCTAGCCCTACCTTAACCCTAACCCTAACCCTAACCCTAAACCTAACCCCTAACCCAACCCTAATCCTATCCCTAACCCAACCCTCACCCTACCCAAACCACAACACTACCCCCCAACCTAACATAACCCTACCCATAACCAAACCCTAACCCTTCCCAACCCAACCCTAACCCCAGAACGCAACCCTGACCCTAACCCTAACACTATCCCAACCCTAAACCTAACCCCTAACCCAACCCTAACCCTACCCAAAACCAAACCTACCACCCATACCCTAACTTAACCCCTGATAACACTAACCCTAACCCCAAACACCCAACCCTAACCCTAAACCCCAACCCTAACCCTAAACCCCTAACCCCCAACCCTAACCCCTAACCCCAAACCAACCCAACCCTAAACCTAACCCCAACCCCCCCTAAACCGAACCACATTCCCAATCATAATCCCAACCACAATCCCAACCCTGACCCCAACCTCAACCCTAAACACAACCCCTAACCCTAAACCTAACCCTAACCCTAATCGTAACCCCTAACCCTATCCCTACCAATAACCCAAACCCCAAACCCTGACCCTAACACTAACCCTAACCCCTAACCCTAACTCTAATCCTAACCCTAACGCTAACCCTAACACTAATGCTAACCCTAACGCTAACACCAACCCTAAAACCTGACCCTGACCCTTACCCTAACCCTAACACTAACCCTAACCCCAACACTAACACTTAATCCTAACCCCAAACCTAACCCTAAACCCCAACTCTAAACCTAACCCTAACCCAAAACCTAACCCTAAACCAAACCCTAACCCTAAACCTAACCCCTAATCCTAACACCTAACCCCAAACCTAACCCTAACCCTAAACCTCTTCTAACCCTAAACCTATGAGTAATGGAAACCCTAACCCTAACCCTAACCCCCAACCCTAAACCAAACCCAAACACTAACCCAAACCCTAACCCTAACCCTAAACCAAACCCGAACCCTTAACCTAACCCTAACCCTAAACCTTTCTATCCCTAAACCTAACAGTAACGTTAATCCTAACCCTAACCCTAACCCCTAACCCTAACCCTAACTCTAAAACAAACCCTAACCCCTAACCCCAACCCTAACTCTAACATCAATCCCAACCCTAACCCTAAACCCAACCCTAACCCTTACCCTAACCCCAACCCTAACCCTAACCCTAACACCAACCACAATCCCAACCCTAACCCCAACCCCAACCCTAACCCCAACCCCAACCATAAGTCTAACCCTAACACTAACCATAACTATAACCCATAACCCCAACCATAACACCTAAACCTAACCCTAACCAAAACCCCTAACCCTAACCCCAACCCTAAACAAAACCCTAACTCTAAACCTAACCCTAACCCTAACCCTAACCAATAACTCTAACCCTAACCCTAACCCCTAACCCTAATCCTAAAACTAACCCCTAACCCTAAGCCTAACCATAACACTAACCCTAACCAAAACCCCCAACCGTAACCCTAACCCTGATCCTAACCCTAAACCTCTTCTAACCCTAAACCTAAGAGTAATGCTAACCGTAACCCTAACAATAACCCTAACCTAAACCCTAAACCTAACCCTAACCCTAACCTAACCCTAACCCTAAACCCCAAACCTAAGCCTAATCCTAACCCTAACCATAACCCTAACCGTAACCCCAAACCTAAACCTAACCCCAAAGCCAACTCAACCCTAAACCTACCCTAAACCTAGCCCTGGCCTAACTCTAACCCAAACCTAACTTTAACCGTAACACATAACCTAAGCCTAAACACTTTCCCTAACCATACCTTTAAAAGCTAACCCTAACCCTAACCCTAATCCCTAACCCTAACCTTGACCCCAACACTATCCCTAACCCTAACCCTATCCCTTAACCCTATCCCTACCCTTAACTCTAACCCTAACCATAACATTAAACACTAACCCCAACCCTAGCCCCAGCCCCCAGCCCTATCCCTAGCCCCTAGCACTAGCCCTACTGTAAACTTATCCCTAGCCCGAACAATAACGCTAACCCTAACCCTTACCCTAACCCTAACCCAAAATCAAAACTTAACCCTAACCCTGACCCTAACCAAAACCCCTAAAGCTAACCCTAATCCTAACCCCTAACCCTAACCCTAACACTAACTCTAACCTTAAACATTAATCCTAACCCTAACGCTAAACCCTAACCCTAATCCTAACCCCTAATCCCCAACCCTAACCCTAAACCTAAAACTAACCCTAAAACCACACTTAACCCTAACCCTAACCCCAACCCTAACTCTAACCCCAAACGCAACCCTAACCCTAACTCAAACCCTAACCCTTACCCTAACCCTAACCCCCAAACCTCTTCTAACCCTAAACCTGTGAGTAATGGAAACCTAACCCTAACCCTAACCCCAACCCTAAGACTAACCCCAACCCCAACCCTAAAACTAACACTAACCCAAACCCTAACCCTAACCCTAACCTAACCCTAAACCTAACCCTAATCATAACCCTAAACCCTAACCCCTAACCCTAACCCCTAACACCAACCCTAACCCTAACCCTAACCCCAAACCTAACCCTAACACCTACCCCAACCCTAACCCTAACCCTAACCCAATCCTAATCCTAACTCCTACCCCAACACTAACCCTAACCCTAATCCTAACCCCTAATCCTAACTCTAACCCTAACCCTAAACCATAACCCTAACCCTAACCCTAACAATAAACCCAATAGTAACGCTAACCTTAACCCTAAACCCAACCCCAATGCCAACCCTACCCTAACCCTACCCTAACCCTAACACTAGCCCTAGGCCCAACTCTAACCCTAACCCTAACTTGAACCCTAACACATATCCTATGCCCAAACTCTTTCCCTAATCCTAACCCCTAAACCCTAACCTTAACCCTAACCCTAATCCCTAACCCTAACTTTAACCCTAACACTATCCCTAAACCTAACCCCTAACCCTAACCCTATCCTTACCCTTAACTGTAATCCCAACCATAACACCAAACAGTAACCCTCACCCCAGCCCCCAGCCCCAGCCCCAGCCCCAGCCCCAGCTCTAGCCCTAGTCCTAAACCTATCCCTAGCCCGAACCCTAACCCTAACCCTAACCCTATCCCAAACACTAACCCTAAACCCTAACCCTAAACCTAAAACTAGCACCAACCCAAACCCTAACCGTAACCCCAACCCTATCCCTACCCCAACCCAAATCCTAACCCTAACCCCAAGCCTAACCCCTAACCCCAAACCCAACCCTAAACCCAACCACAATCCCAACCCTAACCCCAACCCCAATCCCAAAACTAACCCGAACCTCAACCCTAACCACAATCCCAACCCTAAACCTAACCCTAGCCCCTAACCCTATCCCTAACCCTAACCCGTTACCCTAACCGTAACATGAACTCTAACCCCTAACTCTATTCCTAACCATAACCCTAACCCTAACGCTAACCCCAAACCTTAACCCTAATCCTAACCCTACCCCTAACACCTAACCTAACCTTAACCGTAACCAAAACCCCTAACCCTAACCCTAAGCCTAACCGTAAACCAAATCCCAACCATAAACCTAACCCTAACCCTAACCCTACCCCCTAACCCTAACCCTAACCCTAAACCTCTTCTAACCCTAAACCTAAGAGTAACGCTAACCCTGAACCTAACACTAACAACAATTCCTAACCCTAACCCTAACCCCTAACCCTAATCCTAACCACTAACCCTAACCCTAACCCCAAACCCTAACCCCAACCGTAACCCTAACCCTAACCAAAACTCCTAACTCTAACCCTAAACCTCTTCTAACCCTAAACCTAAGAGTAACGCTAACCCTAACCCTAACCCTAACCAAAACCCCTAACCCTAACCCTAACCCTAACCCTTTCTAACCCTAAACCTAAGAGTAACGCTAACCCTAACCCTAACCCCTAACCTTAAACCCTGACACTAAACCCTGACACTAAACCCTGACACTAAACCTAACCCTAACCCCTAAACCTAACCCCTAACCCTAAGCTTAACCCCCAACCCTAACCCTAACCCCAACCGCAACCCTAACCCTAACCCCAACCCTAACCCTAACTCCAACCCTATCCCTAACCCCTACCCCAACCATAACCCTAACCCTATTCCTAACCCCCTAACCCTAACCCTAACCCCTAACCCTAAACCCTAACACTAACCCTAACCCTAACAATAAACCTAATAGAAATGCTAACTTTAACCCTAAACCTAACCCCAACGCCAACCATACCCTAACACTACCCTAATCCTAACCCTAACCCTAACCCCAACCCTAACCCTAACCCTAACTCCAACCCTAACCCTAAACCCTACCCCAATGCTAACCCTAACCCTAATCCTAACCCGTAACCCTAACCCTAACCTTAAACCCTAACCCTAACCCTAACCCTAACAATAAACCTAAAAGTAACGCTAACCTTAACACTAAACCTAACCCCAACGCCAACCCTACCTTAACTGTACCCTAAACCTAACCCCTAGCCCCAGACCTAGGCCTAACTCTAACCCTAACCCTAACTTTAACCCTAACACATATCCTAAGCCTAAACCCTTTCTCTAACCCTACCTTTAAAAGCTAACCCTAACCCTAATCCCTAACCCTAACCTTAACCCCAACACTATCCCTAACCCTAACCCCTAACCCTATCCCTACACTTAACTCTAGCCCCAACCATAACACTAAACACTAATCCGAAACCTAGCCCCAGCCCCAGACCTATCCCTAGCCCTAGCACTAGCCCTAGTCCTAAACCTATCCGTAGCCCGAACCACAACCCCAAGACTAACCCTAACCCTAACCCTAAACCAAACCCCAACCCTAATCTTAACGCTAACCCTAACACTAACTCTAAGCCTAAGCCTAAGCCTAAACCTAACCCCTAACCCCAAACCTAACACTAACCCCAACACTAACACTAACCCTAACACTAACACTAACTTGTCTAAACCCCAAACATAACCCAACCCTACCCTACCCCTACCCTTAACCCTAAACCCAACCCAACCCTACCCCTACCCCAACCCTAACCTTAACCCTAACCCAACCCTACCCCTACCCCTAACTTTAACCCTAAAACTCACTCAACCCTAACACTAGCCCCAGCCCTAGCCCCAGACATAAACCTAGCACTAGCCCCAGATGTCACCCTAGCACTAGCCCTAACCCTAACCCTAAACCCCAAACCCTAACCCTAACTCTAACACAACGCTAAACACAACCCCTAACCCTACCCTTAAACTTAACACTAACCCCTAACTGTAGGCCTAGCCCTACCCTAGCATTAACCCTAACCCTAACCCATCCCTAACCCTAACCGTAACCCTAACCTCAATCCCTAACCCTACCCTTAACCATAACCCTAACCCTTTCCCAAAACCCTGATCTCTAACACTCAATCTGACCCTAAACACTAACCCTATCCCTAACACTAACACTAAACCTAACCCTAACCCTAACCCTAATCCTAACCCTAACTCTAACTCAAAACCTAACACAGAACCCTAACCCCAACCATGACCCTAACTCTAATTGTAACCATAACACTACCCCCTAAATCTAACCCCTAACCCCTAACCCCAACCGTAACCCTAACCCTAACCCTAACACTAACTCGTCTAAACCTAAACATAACCCAACCCTACCTCTACCCTACCCTTAACCCCAAACCTAACCCAACCCTACCCCTACACCTAACCCTAACCTAAACCTAACCCAAACCTACCCCTACCCTTAACGTTAACCAGAAACTCACCCAACCCTAACCCTAACCCTAGCCCTAGCCCCAAGCCTCCAACCCTAGCCCTAGCCCCAGATCTAACCCCTAACACTAGCCCTAACCCTAACCATAATGTTAAACTCTAAACCCTAACCCTAACCCCTAACCCTAACCCAACCCTAACCACAACCCCTAACCCTACCCTTAAACTTAACACTAACTCCCAACCGTAGGCCCAGCCCCAGCCCTAGCATTAACCCAAACCTTAACCCCAACCGACCCTAACGCCACACCTAACTCTTTCCGAAACCCTATCTCTAAACCAGAACTCTAACCCCAACCCTGAACACTAACCCTAACCTCAACCTTAACCGAAACCTGAACTTAACCCTAACCCTAATACTACACCCTAACCCTAACCCAAACCCAACCATAACCCTAACCCTAACCCTAACCTTAACCCTAACTCTAACCCTAATATTAATCCTATCCTCTAACCCTAACCCTAACCCTAAACCGAACCCCAAACCTAACCCCTAACCTTAACCCTAACCCTAATCCTAACCATAAATCTAGCCCCAACACAACCCTAACCCTAACCCTAAACCTAAACCTAACACTAACCAAAACACCTAATCCTACCCTTAACCCTAACCCTAACCTTAACTTTAACCCAACCCTAACACTAACCCCAACCCTAACCCCTAACCCCAACCCTAAACCTAAACCTAACGCTAACCCTAACCCTAAACCCCTGACCCTGACTCTGATCCTAATCCTAACCCTAACCCTAACGCTAACCCCTAAACCCTAACCCTAACCCTAACCCTAAACATAACCCTAACCCTAACCCTAACTCTAACCCCAACACTAACCCCTAACCCCTAACCTAACCCCTAACCCCAACCAAAACCCCTAACCCTAACACTAACCCTAACCCTAACACTAACCCTAACCCTAAACCTCTTCTAACCCTAAACCTAAGAGTAACACTAACCCTAACCCCAACCCAAACACTAACCCTAACCCCAAACCTAACCCCTAATCCTAACCCTAACCCTAACAGCTAACCCTAACCCCAACCCTAATCCTAACCCCAACCCAATACTAACCCTAACCCTAACCCATGCATACATTTAACCCTACCCCTACCCCAACCCCTAACCTTATCCCTAACCCAACCCTTCCCCGACCCCTAATGCTAACACTAAAACTCACCCAACCCTAACCTTAAACCTAGCCTTAGCCCAGCCCTAACCCTATCCCTAAACCCTGACCCTGACTCTGACCTTGATCCTGACTCTGACCCTGACTCTAACCCCCAACCCTAAAATTAACCGTAACCCTAAACCCTAACACTAACCCTACACCTAACCCTAAACCCTAACCCTAACCCTAACCCTAACCCCCAAACCTAACCCTAACACTAACCCTAAACCTAACCCTAACCCCAACCCTAACCCTAACACCAACCCCAACTCTAACCCTAACCCTAACCCTAACCCCAACCGTAACCCCAATCCTATCCACCACCCCAATCCCAACCCTAACCCCCAACCCCAACTCTAACCCCTATCCCAACCCTAAACCTAACCATAACCGTAACCCTATCCCTAAACCCTAATCCCTAACCCTAAGCGTAAACACTAACCCTAACACTAACCATAACCCAACCCTAACACAAACCCTAACACTAACCCTAAACCTTAAACCTTAACCCTAACCCTAACCCAAACCACCCTGACCCTAACCATAACCCTATCCCTTACCCTATCTCTATCACTAAACCTTAAACCCTAACCCCTGACCCTAACCCTAACACTAAGCCTAATCCTTACACAACCATAAACCTAACCATAACCCTAACCCCAACCCATTCCCCTACCCCCTACCCACCTACACTGAACCCCAACCTAACCCTAACTGCTAACCTAACCCTAACACTAACCCCCTAACCCCTTAACAGAAACGTTAACCCTAAACCTAAACCCTATCACTAACCCTAACACTAAACCCTAACCCTAACCCTAAACCTAACCCTAACCCCCTAACCCTAACCAACCCTAACCCTAACCAACCCCTAACCCTAACCGTAACCGTAACCCTAACCCCTAACCCTAACCCTAACCCTACCTAAGACTATCCCTAACCCTAACCCTAGCATTAACTCGTCCAAACCTAAACTCTAAACGTACCCCTACTGCTAACCCTGTCCCGAAACCTAACCCTAACCTAACTCTAACCCTAACCCTAACCCTAACCCTAAACTTAACCCTAACCATAACCCTAAAACTAACCGTAATACTAATCCTAACACTAACCCTAAATTCTAACCCTAACAGTAACCTTAACCCAATCCTAACCCTAACCCTAACTCCAACACATACCCCTACCCCTTCCCCTTCCCCAACCCCCAAACCTAACCCTAACCCTAGCCCCTAATCCTGACACTAACCTTAATCCCAACACTAAACCCTAACACTATCCCTAACCTAAACCTAACCCTAATAAACTAAACCTAACCCTAACTTTATTCTAATGCTAACCCTAAACCTAAACCTCTTCTACACTCCACCTAACAGTAACGCTAACCCTAACCCTAACCCTAACCCCAAACCAAACCCCAACCCCAACCCCAAACTGAAACCCCAACCCTAACCCCAACCCTAAAGCCCACCCTTACACTAACCCTAGCTTGAGCCCCAGCCCCAGCCCCAGCCCCCTAGGACTAGCCCCAGACTTATTCCTAAACCTAGCCCTAACCCTAACCCAACTTAACCCTAACCCCAAACTTAACCACAACCCATAACCCTACCCTTAATCCTAACACTAACCCTAACCCTAATCTTAACAACTAACCCCTTCCTTAACCCTAACCCTAATACTAAACCTAAACCCTAACCCTAACCCTAATCCTAACCCTAAACTCTAATCGTAACCCCAACCCTAACCACTAATCCTACCCTAACCCATAACCCTAACCCTAACCCTAACCCTAACCCTAACTCTTCTAAACCAAACCCCAAGCCTAACCCCTAACCCTAACCCTAACCCTAAACTTAATCCCGACCCCTACCCCTACCTCTACCCTAACCATAACCCTAAACCATACCTCGATCCTAACCCTAACCCAAACCCTAACCGATCCCTACCCCTACCCCTAACTCGTCTAACCCTAACTGTAAGCCTATCCCCCAACCCTAACCCCAATCCTAACCCTAACCCTAACCATAACTTGTCTAACCCTAAACCTAAGCCTATCCCCTAACCCTAACACTAACCCTATCTCATCTATCCATAAGCCTAACCCTAAACCCAATCCCTAACCCTAACCCTAACCCTAACCCCAACTCATCTAAACCTAACCCTAACACTAACCATTACCCTAAATCATAACACTAACCCTAACCCTAACCCCTAACACCTACGCTAACCCTAACCCTAACCCTAACCCTAAACCCGACACCCTAACCCTAACACTAACCCTAACCCCAACCCTAAACACAACCTCTATCCCTACCCCTAATCGTAACCCTAACCCTAACCAAAACCCCTGAACCTACCCCTAAGAGTAACCCTAACCCTAACTAAAACCCCTAACTCTACCCCTACCCCAACCCTAAACCTAAACATAAATCCTAAACACTAACACTAACCCAATCCTAACACTAACCGCACCCCTACCCCTACCCCTACCCCTAACCCAAACCCTAAACCGAAACCTCTTCTAACCTTACCCTAAGAGTAACGCTAACCCTAACCCCTAAACGTAACCCCAACCACAACCCTAACCCTAACCGTATCCTAACCCTAACACTAACACAAACCCGATTGTAACCGTAACCCTAAACCTAATCCTCTTCTAACCCTAACCCTAACAGAAATGCTAACCCTAATCCTATCCCTAACCCCAACCCCAACACTAAACTTAAACCTATCCTAACTCTAAACCTAACATTAACCCTAACCATAACCCAACCCTAACCCTAACACTAAACATTAGAGTAAACCGAAACCTCTTCTACCCCTAGCCCCAATAGTAATGCTAAACCTAACTCTAACCCTAACCTAACCCCAACCCATATCCTTACTGTTACCCCTACCCTCACCTCTAACCGTAAAACAACCCTAAACCTAACACTAACCCCTACCCCAACCTTAACACTAACCCTAACTCCAACACTAACACTAACCTTAACCTTAACCCTAAACCCTAACCGTAACACTAACCCAACCCTAACCCTAACCCTAACCCTAACCCAAACCCCAACACATACCGCAACTCCTACCCCTAACCTTAAACCCTAACCCTAAACCTGACCAAAACAGTAACCCCATAACCTAACCCCTAACCCTAAACCTCAAACCGTAACCCCAACCCTAACTCTAACCCAACTCTAACCCTAACCCTAACCCTATCCCTTACCCTAACTCTATCACTTAACCCCAAACCCTAACACTAACCCTAACCTTAAACACTAACACTAACGTTAATCCTTACACAACAATAAAACTAACTGTAACCCTAACTCCAACCCATTCCACTACCCCCACTCCGAACGCTAACCATAACTGTAACCCCTAACCTAACACTAATCCTAACCCTACACTAAACCCTAACACTAACCTTAAACCCTACCTAAACCTAACCCGAACCCGTAACCCTAACCCTGACCCTAACTGTAACCCTAACCCTAACCCTAACCCTAACTCTAACCATAAACATAACCGTAAACCTAACACAATCCCTAACCCTAACCCTAACCCTAACTACTCTAAACCCACACCTACCCCTAACCCTATCCCTACCCCTAACCCTAACCCAACTCTAAAACTAACCCTAATCCTAACCACAACCCCTAACCCTACCCCTAATACTAACACTAACCCTAACCCTAACACTAACACTATCCCTAACCCTAACCCTAAACACTAACCCTAACCCTAACTATAAGCCAACCTTAACCATAACCCTAAGCCTAACCCCTAACCCTAACCCTAAACTGAAACCTCTTCTAAACCTAACCCCTAAGAGTAATGCTAACCCCAACACTAACCCTAACCCCAACCCAAACCCTAACCCTAATCATACACTAACCCTAATCCTAACTCCCAACCTATCCCTAACCCCAACCCCAACCCCAAACCTATACCTACCCTAACCATAAACCCAACCCTAACCCTAACCCTAACACCTACCCTTACCCATACCACGACCCCTAACCCTAACCGAACCCTATCCCTAAACTTAACGATAACCGTAACACTAACCATTACCCTAAATCTAACCCTAACCCTAACCCAAACCAATACCCCTAACCCAAACCCTAACCCAAACCTACCCCCAAACCTAACCCACACATACATTTAATCCAACCCCTACCCCAACCCCTAAACGTAACCTTAACTTAACCCTACCCCTACCCCTAACGCTAACACTAAAACTCACCCAACCCTAACCCTAACCCTAGCCCCAGCCCAGCCCTAACCATAGCCCCAACCCTAGACCTAACCCTAACCCTAACCCTAACCCTAAACCCTGACCCTGACTCGGACCCTGACCCTGACCCTGACCCTGACGCGAACCCCAACCCCAAACCCAACCCTAAGGCTAAACGCCAACACTAACCCTAACCCCAACCCTAAACCCAAACCCTAACCCCCAACCCAAATCCTAACACAAACCCTAAACCTAACCCTAACCCCAACCCTAAACCTAACACCAACCCCAACTCTAATCCTAACCCCAACCCTAACCCCAAACCCAAACCTATCCCCCACCCAAATCCCAACCCCAACCCAAACCCCAAACCTAACTTCTACCCCAACCCTAACACTAACTCTATCTCCTAACCCTAACCCTAACCCTAAACCTAACCTCAACCTGTAACCCTAAACCTAACACTAACCCTAACCCTTAACCCTAACCCCAAACCTAACCCTAACGCTAACCCTAACCCTAAACCATGACCCTGACCCTGACCCTAACATTAACCCTAACCCTAACACTAACCCTAAACCCTTACCCTAACCCTAAACCTGACCCCTAACCCTAACCCTAAACCTAAACCCTAACCCTAACCATAACTCTAACCCTAACCCCTAACACTAACCCTAACCCTAACCAAAACCCGTAACCCTAACCTAACACTAAACCAAACCCTAACCCTAAACCAACCCTAAGTCTAAACCCAAACCTAAACCTAACCCCTAACCCCAACCGCAACCCTAACCCCTAACCCTAACCCCAAGTCTAACCCTAACCAAAACCCCCAACCGTAACCCTAACCCCTAACCCTAAACCTAAAACTCTTCTAACCCTAAACCCAAGAGTAACGCCAACACTAACCCCTAACCCTAAACCTAACCCTAACCCTAACCCCTAACCCCTAAACCTAACCCCTAACCCCCTAACCCTAACCCTAACCCCTAACCCAACCCTAACCCTAACCCTAACCCTAACCCTCACATACTTTTAAACATACCCCTACCCCTACCCCTAACCCTAAACCTAACCCAACCCTACCTCTACACCTAACCCCATCCTTAATCCTAACCCAAACCTACCCCTACCCCTAACACTAACCCTAAAACTCACCCAACCCCTAACCCTAATCCTAGCCCTAGCCCAGCCCTAACCCCAGACCTAGCCCCTAGACCTAGACCTAACTCTAACACTAAACCTAACCCCAACCCTAAAGCTATCACTAACCCTAACCCTAAACCCAACCCCAACCCCACCCTTAACCCCAACCCCAAAACTAACCCTAACCTAACACTAAACCCTAACCCCAAACCCTAAACCCCAACCCTAACCCTAACCCCTAACAACCCTAACCCTAACCCTAATAATAAGGCTAATCTTAACCCCAAACCTAACCCCAATGCCAACCCTTCCCTAACCCTACCCTAACCCTAACCCTCAGCCCCAGGACTAACCCCTAACCCCTAACCCTAACTTTAACCCCAACACATATACTAAGCCTAACAAACTCTTCCCTAACCCTAACCATAAACACTAACCCTAACTCTAATCCCTAACCCTAACCTTAACCCTAACACTATCCCCAACCCTAACCTTAATCCCTAACTCTATCCCTACCCCTAACTCTAACCCCAACCATAACACTAAACACTAACCCTAACTCTAGCCCCAGCCCCTAGCACTAGCCCTAGTCCTAAACATATTCCTAGCCCCAAACCATAAACCTAATCCTAACCCTAAACCCTACCCCTACCCAAACCCTAACCCTAACACTAACCCTAACTCTAAACCCTAACACTAACCCTTACCCCAACCCCTAAAGCTAACCCCAACCTAACCTAAACACCAACCCTAACCCTAATCCTAACCCAACCCTAACCCTAAACCCAACCCAACCCTAACCCCAACCCTAACCCTAAAACTACCCCAACCCTAAACCTAACCCTAATCCTAACCCTAACCCTAAACCAAACCCTAACACTAAACCCAACCCTAACCCTAACCCCTAACCCCAAACCTAACCAAAACCCCATAACCCTAACACTAACCCTAACCCCAAACCCCTTCTAACCCTAAACCCAAGAGTAACACTAACCCCAACCCCAACCCCCAACCCTAAACCAAATACTAACCCCTAACCCTAAACCTAACCCCTAATCCTAACCCTAACTCTAACACCCAACCCCAACACTAACCCTGATCCTAACCCCAACCCTAAAGCTAACCCCTAACCCTTACCCCTAGCCCTAGGACTAACTCTAACCCTAACGCTAACTTTAACCCTAACACATATCCTAAGCCTAAACACTTTCCCTAACCCCAACCCTAAACACTAACCCTAATCCTAATCCCTAACCCCAACCTTAACCCCAACCACTATCCCTAACCCTAACCCCAACCCCTAACCCTATCACTACCCTTAACTCTAACCCCAACCATAGCACTAAACACTAACCCCAACCCTAGCCCCAACCCTAGCCCCAGCCCCCAGCCCCAGCCCTAGTCCTAAACATATACCTAGCCCAAACCAAAACCTTAAAACTAACCCTAACCCTACCCCCAAACTAACCCCAACCCTAACCCTAAACCCCAACCCTAACCCTAACCCTAAACCCTAACCCCAACTCTAACCCTAACACTAACAATAAACCTAACAGTAATGCTAACCTTAACCCTAAACCTAACCGCAAAGCCAACCCTTCCCTAAGCCTACCCTAACCCTAACCCTAACCCTAACCCCACACCTAACCCTAAACCAAACCCCAACCTTAACCCTAACCCTAACACTAACCAAAACCCCTAACCCTAACACTAACCCTAACCCTCAACCTCTTCTAACCCTAAACCTAAGAGTAACACCCAACCCTAACCCTAATCCTAGCCCCAACCCAACTCTAACCTTAACCCCAACCCATGCATACATTTAACCCTACCCCTACCCCAACCCCTAACCTTAACCCCCAACCCACCCCTACCCCTATCCCTAATGCTAAACCTAAAACTCACCCAACCCTAACCCTAATCCTAGCCCTAGCCCAGACTTAACCCCTAGCCCCAGCCCCAGACCTAACCTTAACACTAAACCTAACCCCAACACTAAAGCTATCACTAACTCTAACCCTAAACTCAACCCCAACCCCACCCTTAACCCCAACCCCAAAACTAACCCTAATCTAACACTAAACCCTAACCCTAACCCTAACCCTAAACCTAACCCTAACCCTAACACGGAACCCAACCATAACCCTAACCCTAACACAAACCCTAATGCTAAACCTAACCCCAAAACCTGAACCTGACTCTGACCCCTGACCCTGACCCTAACCCTGACTCTAACCCTAACCCTAACCCTAAACCCAAACCCTAACCCTAACCCTAACACTTACCCCAGAGCCTAACACTAACCCTAACCCTAACCCTAACATCAACCCCAACCATAACCACAACCCTAACCCTAACACCATTCCCAACCCTAACCCTAAACCCAACCCTAACCCTAACCCTAATGCTAACCCCCAACCCTAACCCTAAGCCCAACCCTAAACCTAACCCCAACCCCAATCCCAACCCTAACCACAACCCCAACCTAACCCCACACCAACCATAACCCTAACCCTAACCCTAACCCTAACACTAACCTCTAACCCTGATCCTAAACCCAACCCTAACGCTAATGCTAACCCTAACGCTAACCCTAACCATAAACCCTGACCCTGACCCTGACTCAGACCCTGAACCTAACACTAATACTAACCCTAACCGTAATACTAACCCTAACCCTAACGCTAACCATAAACCCTAACCCTAACCCTAACACTAACCCCTAACCCTAAACCTAACTCTAAACCCTAACACCTAAACCTAACCCTAACTCTAAACAAAACGCCTAACCCTAACCCTAATCATAACCCTAAACAAAACCGTAACCCAAAACCTAACACTAACACTAACCTTAACCAATAACTCTAACCCTAACACTAACCCCTAACCTTAACCCTAACCCTAACACTAACCCTAACCAAAATCCCTATCCGTAACCCTAACCCTAAGCCTAATACTAACCCTAACCCTAATACTAACACTAACCCTAACGCTAACCCTAAACACTAAACCTAACCCCAACACTAACCCCTAACCCTAACCCTAACCCTAAACCCAAGCCCCAACCCCTAATCCTAACACCTAAACCTAACCCTAACTCTAACCAAAACCCCTAACCCTAACCCTAATCATAACCCTAAAAAAACCCTAACCCTAAACCTAACACTAACCCTAACCCTATCCAATAACTCTAACCCTAACCCTAACCCCCTAACCCTAACCCTAATCCTAAGCCTAACCCCTAACCCTAACCCTAACCCTAACCGTAACACTAACACTAACCAAAACCCCAACCGTAACCCTAACCCTAAACCTCTTCTACCCCTAAAGCTAAGAGTAATGCTAACCCTAACCCTAACCCACACCTAACACTAACCCTAACCCCAACCCTAACCCTAACCCCAACCCCTACCCCAACCCTAACCCTAATCCTAGTCCCAACCCCTAATCTTAACCCCAACCCCAAACCCTAACCCTAACCCCAAACCCTAACAATAAATCTAATAATAAGGCTAATCTTAACCCCAAACCTAACCCCAAGGCCAACCCTTCCCTAACCCTACCCTAACCCTAACCCTAGCCCTAGGACTAACTCTAACCCTAACCCTAACTTTAACCCTAACACATATCCTAAGCCTAAACTCTTTCCCCAACCCTAACCCCAAACACTAACCCCAACTCTAATCCCTAACCCTAACCTTAACCCCAACACTATCCCTAACCCTAACCCTAATCCCTAACACTATCCCTACCCCTAACTCTAACCCCAACCATAACACTAAACACTAACCCCAACCCCAGCCCTAGCCCTAGCACTAGCCCTAGTCGTAAATATATTCCTAGCACAAACCATAAATCTAACCCCAAACCCTAACCCTAACCCTACCCCAACCATAACCCCTAACACTAACCCTAACCCTAAACCCTGACACTAACCATTACCCTAAACCCTAAAGCTAACCCTAACCCTAACCCTAACCTTAACACCAACCCTAAACCTAATCCTAACCCCAACCCTAACCCTAACCCCCAACCCAACCCTAACCCCAACCCTAACCCCAAACACTACCCCCAATCCTAACCCTAACCCTAATCCTAACCCTAACCCTAAACCAAACCCTAACACCAAACCTAACCCCAACCCCAACCCCTAACCCCAAACCTAACCAAAATCCCTAACCCTAACACTAACCCTAACCCTAAAACTCTTCTAACCCTAAACCCAAGATAACACTAACCCTAACCCCAACCCGAAACCAAACACTAACCCTAACCCTAAACCTAACTCCTAATCCTAACCCTAACTCTAACACCCAAACCTAACCCCAACCCTGATCCTAACCCCAACCCAACCCTAACCCTAACCCCAACCCATGCATACATTTAACCCTACCCCCACCACAACCCCTAAACTTAACCCTAATTTAAACCTATCCCTATCCCTAATGCTATCACCAAAATTCACCCAACCCTAACCCCTAACCCCTAGCCCCAGCCCAGCTCTAAACATAGCCCCAGCCCCAGACCTAACCATAACCCTAAACCCTGACCCTGACTCTGACTCTGACCCTGACCCTGACCCTGACCTGACTCTAACCCTAACCTTAAACCCTAAACCTAACCCTAAACCTAACCCTAACCTAACACCAACCCTAAACCTAACCCTAACCCTAACACCAACCCTAAACCTAACCTTAACCCCAATCCTAACCCTAAAACCAACCCCAACCCTAACCCTAACCCCAACCCTAACCCTAACCGTAACCCCAACCCCAACACTAACCCTATCCCCCACCCCAATCCCAACCCCTAACCCCAACCCCAAACCTAACTCCTACCCCAACTCTAACCCTAACCCTATCCCTAACCCCTAACCCTAACCCTAACCCCAAATCTAACCTTAACATGTAACCCCAACACCAACACTAACCCTAACGCTTAACCCTAAGCCTAAACCTAACCCTAATGCTAACCCTAATGCTAATGCTAACCCTAACACTAACCCTAACCCTAAACCAAGACCCTGACCCTAGCCCTGACCCTAACCCTAACACTAACCCCTAACCCTAACCCTAACCCCAACCCTAACCCCAACCGTAACCCTAACCCCAACACTAACCCTATCCCCCACCCCAATCCCAACCCTAACCCCAACCCCAAACCTAACTCCTACCCCAACCCTAACCCTAACCCTATCCCTAACCCCTAACCCTAACCCTAACCCCAAATCTAACCTCAACATGTAACCCTAACACTAACACTAACCCTAACGCTTAACCCTAAGCCTAAACCTAACACTAACGCTAACCCTAATGCTAATGCTAACCCTAACACTAACCCTAACCCTAAACCAAGACCCTGACCCTGGCCCTGACCCTAACCCTAACCCCAACCCTAACCCCTAACCCTAACCCTAACCCCTAATCCTAACCTTAACCCAACCCTAACCCTAACCCTAACCCTAAACTTAACCCCAACCAACACATACCTTTAATCCTACCCCTACCCCTACCCCTAACCCTAAACCTAACCCAACCCTACCCGTCCCCCTAACCCTATCCTTAACCCTAACCCAAACCTACCCCTACCCCTAACGCTAACCCCAAACTCACCCAACCCTAACCCTAATCCTAGCCCTAGCCCTGCCCCAACCCCTAGCCCCAGACCTAGACCTAACCCCAACACTAAACCCAACCCCAACCCTAAAGCTATCACTAACCCTAACCCTAAACCCAACCCCAACCCCACCCCTAACCTCAACCCCAAACTTAACCCCAACCCCAACACTAACCCTAACCCAACACTAAACCCTAACCCTAACCCTAACCCTAACCCTAACACGGCACCCCAACCCTAACCCCTAACCCTAACGCTAACTCTAATGCTAAACCTCACCCTAAAACCTGAACCTGACTCTGACTCTGACCCTGACCCCAACCCCTGACCCTAACCCTAACACTAACACGGAACCCCAACCCCAACACGGAACCCCAACACTCACCCTAACCCCAACCCTAAAGCTAACCCCAAACCTTAACCCCAGCCCTAGGACTAACTCTAACCCTAACGCTAACTTTAACCCCAACACATATCCTAAGCCTAAACTCTTTCCCTAACCCTAACCCCAAACACTAACCCTAATCCTAATCCCTAACCCTAACCTTAACCCTACCACTATCCCTAACCCTAACCCTAACCCCCAACCCTATCACTACCCTTAACTCTAACCCCAACCATAGCACTAAACACTAACCCCAACCCTAGCCCCAACCCTAGCCCCAGCTCCCAGCCCCAGCCCTAGTCCTAAACATATCCCTAGCCCAAACCATAACCTTAAAACCAACCCCAACCCTACCCCTAACCCAACCCCAACCCCAACCCCAAACCCCAACCCCTAACCCTAACCCTAAACCCTAACCCCAACTCTAACCCTAACACCAACAATAAACCTAATAGTAATGCTAACCTTAACCCTAAACCCAACCGCAAAGCCAACCCTTCCCCTAAGCCTACCCTAACCCTAACCCTAACCCTAACCCTACACCCAAACCCTAAACCAAACCCCAACCCTAACCCTAACCAAAACCCCTAACCCTAACACTAACCCTAACCTCAACCCCTTCTAACCCTAAACCCAAGAGTAACACCAACCCTAACCCTAACCCCAAACCCAACCCCTAATCCCAACCCAAACCCCAACACCTAACCCTAGCCCCAACCCCTAATCCTAGCCCCAACCCAACCCCTAACCTTAACCCTAACCCATGCATACATTTAACCCTACCCCTACCCCAACCCCTAACCTTAACCCTAACCCACCCCTACCCCTATCCCTAATGCTAAACCTAAACTCACCCAACCCTAACCCTAATCCTAGCCCCAGCCCAGACCTAACCCTAGCCCTAGCCCCAGACCTAACCCTAACACTAAACCTAACTCCAACCCCAAAGCTATCACAAACCCTAACCCTAAACCCAACCCCCAACCCCACCCTTAACCCCCAACCCCAAAACTAACCCTAACCCAACACTAAACCCTAACCCTAACCCTAACCCTAACACGGAACCCCAACCCTAACCCTAACCCTAACACTAACCCTAATGCTAAACCTAACCCTAAACCTGAACCTGACTCTGACCCCTGACCCTGACCCTAACCCCTGACTCTAACCCTAACCCTAACCCTAAACCCAAACCCTAACCCTAACCCTAACACTTACCCCAGAGCCTAACACTAACCCTAACCCTAACCCTAACATCAACCCTAACCATAACCACAACCCTAACCCTAACACCATTCCCAACCCTAACCCTAAACCCAACCCTAACCCTAACCCTAATGCTAACCCCAACCCTAACCCTAAGCCCAACCCCAAACCTAACCCCCAACCCCAATCCCAACCCTAACCACAACCCCAACATAACCCCACACCAACCATAACCCTAACCCTAACCCTAACCCTAACACTAACTCTAACCCCTAACCCTGATCCTAAACCCAACCCTAACGCTAATGCTAACCCTAACGCTAACCCTAACCATAAACCCTGACCCTGACCCTGACTCAGACCCTGAACCTAACACTAATACTAACCCTAACCGTAATACTAACCCTAACCCTAACGCTAACCATAAACCCTAACCCTAACCCTAACACTAACCCCTAACCCTAAACCTAACTAACCTAAACCCCAACACCTAAACCTAACCCTAACTCCAACCAAAACGCCTAACCCTAACCCTAATCATAACCCTAAACAAAACCCCTAACCCAAAACCTAACGCTAACACTAACCCCAACCAATAACTCGAACCCCAACACTAACCCCTAACCTAACCCTAACCCCTAACACTAACCCTAACCAAAACCCATATCCATAACCCTAACCCTAACCCTAATACTAACCCTAACCATAATACTAACACTAACCCTAACGCTAACCCTAAACCCTAAACCTAACCCTAACACTAACCCCTAACCCTAACCCCTAACCCTAAACCCTAGCCCCTAACCCTAATCCTAACACCCAAACCCTAACCCTAACTCCTAACCAAAACCCCTAACCCTAACCCTAATCATAACCCTAAACAAAACCCTAACCCCTAAACCTAACACTAACCCTAACCCTATCCAATAACTCTAACCCTAACCCCAACCCCTAACCCTAACCCTAATCCTAAGCCTAACCCCTAACCCTAACCCTAACCCCAACCGTAACACTATCACTAACCAAAACCCCTAACCGTAACCCTAACTGTAACCCTAACCCTAAACCTCTTCTACCCCTAAACCTAAGAGTAATGCTAACCCTAACCCTAACACTAACCCTAAACCCTAACACTAACCCTAACCCTTACCCCTAAACCTAATCCTAACCTTAACCCTAACACCAACCCTAAACCTAACCCCAACCCCTAACCCTAACCCCAACCCCAACCCCAACCCTAACAACAACCCTAACCCTAACAACCACCCTAACCCTAACCCTAACCCTAACCCTAACCCTAACCCCCCCCCCTACCCCAACCCTAACCCTAATCCTAGTCCTAACCCCTAATCTTAACCCCAACCCTAAACCCCAACCCTAACAATAAATCTAATAATAAGGCTAATCTTAACCCCAAACCCAACCCCAATGCCAACCCTTCCCTAACCCTACCCTAACCCTAACCCCAGCCCTAGGACGAATTCTAACCCCTAACCCTAACTTTAACCCCAACACATATCCTAAGCCCAAACTCTTCCCTAATCCTAACCCCAAACACTAACCCCAACTCTAATCCCTAACCCTAACCTTAACCCCAACACTATCCCTAACCCTAACCCTAAACCCCAACTCTATCCCTACCCTTAACTCTAATCCCAACCATAACACTAAACACTAACCCCAACCCTAGCCCCAGCCCCCAGCACTCAGCCCTAGTCCTAAACATATTCCTAGCCCAAACCATAAACCCAACCCTAACCCTAACCCTACCCTTACCCTAACCCTAACCCAACACTAACCCTAACCCTAAACCCTAACACTAACCCTTACCTTAACCCCTAAAGCTAACCCTAACCCTAACCCTAACCTTAACACCAACCCTAAACCTAATCCTAACCCCAACCCCAACCCTAACCCCAACCCAACCCTAACCCCAACCCTAACCCTAAACACTACCCCAATCCTAACCCTAACCCTAATCCTAACCCTAACCCCAAACCAAACCCCAACACTAAACCTAACCCTAACCCTAACCCCTAACCCCAAACCCAACCAAAACCCCAAACCCTAACACTAACCCTAACCCTAAACCCCTTCTAACCCTAAACCTAAGATAACACTAACCCTAACCCTAACCCTAAACCAAACACTAACCCTAACCCCAAACCTAACCCCTAATCCTAACCCTAACCCTAACACCTAACCCTAACCCCAACCCCTGATCCTAACCCCAACCCAACCCTAACCCTAACCCCAACCCATGCATACATTTAACCCTACCCCTACCCCAACCCCTAAACTTAACCCCCAATTTAAACCTTTCCCTATCCCTAATGCTAACACCAAAATTCACCCAACCCTAACCCTAACCCTAGCCCTAGCCCAGCTCTAAACATAGCCCTAGCCCTAGACCTAACCATAACCCCTAAACCCTGACCCTGACTCCTGACCCTAACCCCTGACCCTGACCTGACTCTAACCCTAACCTTAAACCCCAAATCTAACCCTAAACCTAACCCTAACCTAACACCAACCCTAAACCTAACCCCTAACCCTAACACCAACCCTAAACCTAACCCTAACCCCAATCCTAACCCTAAACCAACCCCAACCCTAACCCTAACCCCAACCCTAACCCCAACCCTAACCCCAACACTAACCCTATCCCCCACCCCAATCCCAACCCTAACCCCAACCCCAAACCTAACTCCTACCCCAACCCTAACCCTAACCCTATCCCCAACCCCTAACCCTAACCCTAACCCCAAATCTAACCTTAACATGTAACCCCAACACTAACACTAACCCTAACGCTTAACCCTAAGCCTAAACCTAACCCTAACGCTAACCCTAATGCTAATGCTAACCCTAACACTAACCCTAACCCTAAACCAAGACCCTGACCCTGGCCCTGACCCTAACCCTAACCCTAACCCTAACCCCTAACCCTAACCCTAACCCCTAATCCTAACCTTAACCCAACCCCAACCCTAACCCTAACCCTAAACTTAACCCCAACCAACACATACCTTTAATCCTACCCCTACCCCTACCCCTAACCCCAAACCTAACCCAACCCTACCCGTCCCCCTAACCCTATCCTTAACCCTAACCCAAACCTACCCCTACCCCTAACGCTAACCCTAAAACTCACCCAACCCTAACCCTAATCCTAGCCTTAGCCCTGCCCTAACCCCTAGCCCCAGACCCAGACCTAACCCCAACACTAAACCTAACCCCAACCCTAAAGCTATCACTAACCCTAACCCTAAACCCAACCCCAACCCCACCCTTAACCTCAACCCCAAACTTAACCCCAACCCCAACACTAACCCTAACCTAACACTAAACCCTAACCCTAACCCCTAACCCCTAACCCTAACACGGTACCCTAACCCTAACCCTAACCCTAACGCTAACTCTAATGCTAAACCTCACCCTAAAACCTGAACCTGACTCTGACTCTGACCCTGACCCCAACCCCGACCCTAACCCCAACACTAACACGGAACCCCAACCCCAACACGGAACCCCAACACACACCCTAACCCCAACCCTAAAGCTAACCCTAACCTCAACCCTAGCCCCAGGACTAACTCTAACCCTAACGCTAACTTTAACCCTAACACATATCCTAAGCCCAAACTCTTTCCCTAACCCTAACCCTAAACACTAACCCTAATCCTAATCCCTAACCCCAACCTTAACCCTACCACTATCCCTAACCCTAACCCCAACCCCTAACCCTATCACTACCCTTAACTCTAACCCCAACCATAGCACCAAACACTAACCCTAACCCTAGCCCCAACCCTAGCCCCAGCCCCAGCCCCAGCCCTAGTCCTAAACATATCCCTAGCCCAAACCATAACCTTAAAACCAACCCCAACCCTACCCCTAACCTAACCCCAACCCTAACCCTAAACCCTAACCCTAACCCTAACCCCAAACCCTAACCCCAACTCCAACCCCAACACTAACAATAAACCTAATAGTAATGCTAACCTTAACCCTAAACCCAACCGCAAAGCCAACCTTTCCTAAGCCTACCCTAACCCCAACCCCAACCCTAACCCCACACCTAACCCTAAACCAAACCCTAACCTTAACCCTAACCCTAACCCCAACCAAAACCCCTAACCCTAACACTAACCCTAACCCTCAACCTCTTCTAACCCTAAACCTAAGAGTAACACTAACCCCAACCCCTAACCCCAAACCTAACCCCTAATCCTAACCCAAACCCTAACACCTAACCCCAACCCTAACCCTAATCCTAGCCCCAACCCAACCCTAACCTTAACCCTAACCCATGCATACATTTAACCCTACCCCTACCCCAACCCCTAACCTTAACCCCAACCCACCCCTACCCCTATCCCTAATGCTAAACCTAAACTCACCCAACCCCAACCCTAATCCTAGCCCTAGCCCAGACCTAACCCCAGCCCCTAGCCCCAGACCTAACCCCAACACTAAACCTAACCCCAACCCCAAAGCTATCACTAACCCTAACCCTAAACCCAACCCCAACCCCACCCTTAACCCCAACCCCAAAACTAACCCTAACCTAACACTAAACCCCAACCCTAACCCTAACCCTAACACGGAACCCCAACCCCAACCCCTAACCCTAACACTAACCCTAATGCTAAACCTAACCCTAAAACCTGAACCTGACTCTGACCCTGACCCTGACCCTAACCCTGACTCTAACCCTAACCCCAACCCTAAACCCAAACCCCAACCCTAACCCTAACACTTACCCCAGAGCCTAACACTAACCCTAACCCTAACCCTAACATCAACCCCCAACCATAACCACAACCCTAACCCTAACACCATTCCCAACCCTAACCCTAAACCCAACCCTAACCCTAACCCTAATGCTAACCCCAACCCTAACCCTAAGCCCAACCCTAAACCTAACCCCCAACCCCAATCCCAACCCTAACCACAACCCCAACCTAACCCCTACACCAACCATAACCCTAACCCTAACCCTAACCCTAACACTAACTCTAACCTCTAACCCTGATCCTAAACCCAACCCTAACGCTAATGCTAACCCTAACGCTAACCCTAACCATAAACCCTGACCCTGACCCTGACTCAGACCCTGAACCTAACACTAATACTAACCCTAACCGTAATACTAACCCCAACCCTAACGCCAACCATAAACCCCAACCCTAACCCTAACACTAACCCCTAACCCCAAACCTAACTCTAAACCCCAACACCCAAACCTAACCCCTAACCCTAACCAAAACGCCTAACCCTAACCCTAATCATAACCCTAAACAAAACCCTAACCCAAAACCCAACGCTAACACTAACCCTAACCAATAACTCGAACCCTAACACTAACCCCTAACCTTAACCCTAACCCTAACACTAACCCTAACCAAAACCCAATATCCATAACCCTAACCCTAACCCTAATACTAACCCTAACCCTAATACTATACACTAACCCTAACGCTAACCCTAAACCCTAAACCTAACCCCTAACACTAACCCCTAACCCTAACCCCTAACCCTAAACCCTAGCCCTAACCCTAATCCTAACACCCAAACCTAACCCTAACTCCAACCAAAACCCCTAACCCTAACCCTAATCATAACCCTAAACAAAACCCTAACCCTAAACCCAACACTAACCCTAACCCTATCCAATAACTCTAACCCTAACCCTAACCCCTAACCCTAACCCTAATCCTAAGCCTAACCCCTAACCCTAACCCCAACCCTAACCGTAACACTATCACTAACCAAAACCCCTAACCGTAACCCCAACCGCAACCCCAACCCCAAACCTCTTCTACCCCTAAACCTAAGAGTAATGCTAACCCTAACCCCAACACTAACCCTAAACCCTAACACTAACCCTAACCCTAACCCCTAAACCTAATCCTAACCTTAACCCTAACACCAACCCTAAACCTAACCCCCAACCCCAACCCTAACCCCAACCCCAACCCTAACCCTAACAACAACCCCAACCCTAACAACCACCCTAACCCTAACACCACCCTAACCCTAACCCCAAACCCAACCCTAACCCCTAAACCCCAACCCTAACCTAATCCTAACCCCTAACCCTAACCCTAACCCCAAACCCCAACCCCAACAATAAACCAATAAGGCTAATCTTAACCCCAAACCTAACCCCAAGCCAACCCTTCCCTAACCCTACCCTAACCCTAACCCTAGCCCCAGGACCCTAACCCTAACCCCAACCCTAACACACATCCTAAGCCCAAACTCTTCCCTAACCCTAACCCCAAACACTAACCCTAACCCTAATCCCTAACCCCAACCCTAACCCCAACACTATCCCTAACCCTAACCCTAACCCCTAACTCTATCCCTACCCTAACTCTAATCCTAACCATAACACTAAACACTAACCCCAACCCCAGCCCCCAGCTCCCAGCACTAGCCCCCAGTCCTAAACATATTCCCAACCCAAACCATAAACCTAACCCTAACCCTAACCCTACCCTTACCCTAACCCTAACCCAACACTAACCCCAACCCCAAACCCTAACACTAACCCTTACCCTAACCCCAAAGCTAACCCTAACCCTAACCCTAACCCTAACACCAACCCTAAACCTAACCCTAACCCCAACCCTAACCCTAACCCCAACCCAACCCTAACCCCAACCCCAACCCTAAACACTACCCCAATCCCAACCCTAACCCCAACCCTAACCCCAACCCTAAACCAAACCCTAACACTAAACCTAACCCTAACCCTAACCCCAACCCCAAACCTAACCCAAACCCCTAACCCTAACACTAACCCTAACCCTAAAACCCTTGCTAACCCTAAACCTAAGATAACACTAACCCTAACCCTAACCCTAAACCAAACACTAACCCTAACCCTAAACCTAACCCCTAACCCTAACCCTAACCCTAACACCTAACCCTAACCCTAACCCCTAACCCTAACCCTAACCCAACCCTAACCCTAACCCTAACCCATGCATACATTTAACCCTAACCCTACCCCAACCCCTAACCTAACCCTAACCCTAAACCTTTCCCTATCCCTAACGCTAACACCAAACCACCCAACCCTAACCCTAACCCTAGCCCTAGCCCAGCTCCTAAACCTAGCCCTAGCCCAGACCTAACCATAACCCTAAACCCTAACCCTGACTCCTGACCCTAACCCTGACCCTGACCTGACCTAACCCTAACCCTAAACCCTAACCCAACCCTAAACCTAACCCCAACCTAACACCAACCCTAAACCTAACCCTAACCCTAACACCAACCCTAAACCTAACCCTAACCCCAATCCTAACCCTAAACCAACCCCAACCCTAACCCTAACCCCAACCCTAACCCCAACCCCTAACCCCAACCCTAACCCTACCCCCACCCCAATCCCAACCCTAACCCCAACCCCAAACCTAACCCCACCCCAACCCTAACCCTAACCCTAACCCTAACCCCTAACCCTAACCCTAACCCCAACCCCAACCCTAACATGTAACCCCAACACTAACACTAACCCTAACGCTAACCCTAAGCCTAAACCTAACCCCCAACGCTAACCCTAACGCTAACCCTAACCCTAACACTAACCCTAACCCTAAACCAAGACCCTGACCCTGGCCCTGACCCCTAACCCTAACCCCTAACCCCTAACCCTAACCCCTAATCCTAACCTAAACCCAACCCTAACCCCAACCCTAACCCTAAACCTAACCCCAACCAACACATACCTTTAATCCTACCCTACCCCAACCCCTAACCCCAAACCCAACCCAACCCTACCCGTCCCCCTAACCCTATCCCTAACCCCAACCCAAACCTACCCCTACCCCTAACGCTAACCCTAAAACTCACCCAACCCTAACCCTAATCCCAGCCCTAGCCCTGCCCCTAACCCTAGCCCCAGACCTAGACCTAACCCCAACACTAAACCTAACCCCAACCCTAAAGCTATCACTAACCCTAACCCTAAACCCAACCCCAACCCCACCCTAACCTCAACCCCAAACTTAACCCCAACCCCAACACTAACCCTAACCCAACACTAAACCCCAACCCCAACCCTAACCCTAACCCTAACACGGCACCCCAACCCCAACCCCAACCCCAACGCTAACTCCAATGATAAACCTCACCCCAAAACCTGAACCTGACTTCTGACTCTGACCCTGACCCCAACCCTGACCCCAACCCCAACACTAACACGGAACCCCAACCCCAACACGGAACCCCAACACCACCCCTAACCCCAACCCTAAAGCTAACCCTAACCTTCAACCCCAGCCCCAGGACTAACTCTCAACCCCAACGCTAACTTTAACCCTAACACATATCCTAAGCCCAAACTCTTCCCCAACCCCAACCCCAAACACCAACCCCCAATCCTAATCCCCAACCCTAACCTTAACCCTACCACTATCCCTAACCCTAACCCCAACCCCCAACCCTATCACTACCCCTAACTCTAACCCCAACCATAGCACTAAACACCAACCCTAACCCCAGCCCCAACCCCTAGCCCTAGCTCCCAGCCCTAGCCCTAGTCCTAAACATATCCCTAGCCCAAACCATAACCTAAAACTAACCCCTAACCCTACCCCTAACCTAACCCCCAACCCTAACCCCAAACCCTAACCCCAACCCCTAACCCCTAAACCCTAACCCCAACTCTAACCCTAACACCAACAATAAACCTAATAGTAATGCTAACCTTAACCCTAAACCTAACCGCAAAGCCAACCCTTCCTAAGCCTACCCTAACCCTAACCCCAACCCTAACCCTACACCTAACCCCAAACCAAACCCTAACCTTAACCCTAACCCTAACCCTAACCAAAACCCCTAACCCTAACACTAACCCTAACCCTCAACCTCTTCTAACCCTAAACCCAAGAGTAACACTAACCCTAACCCCTAACCCTAAACCCAACCCCTAATCCTAACCCAAACCCCAACACCTAACCCTAACCCTAACCCTAATCCTAGCCCCAACCCAACCCTAACCTTAACCCCAACCCATGCATACATTTAACCCCACCCCTACCCCAACCCCTAACCTCAACCCCAACCCACCCTACCCCTATCCCTAATGCTAAACCCAAACTCACCCAACCCTAACCCTAATCCTAGCCCTAGCCCAGACCTAACCCCAGCCCCAGCCCCAGACCTAACCCCAACACTAAACCTAACCCCCAACCCTAAAGCTATCACTAACCCTAACCCTAAACCCAACCCCAACCCCACCCCTTAACCCCAACCCCAAAACTAACCCCAACCTAACACTAAACCCTAACCCTAACCCTAACCCTAACACGGAACCCCTAACCCCTAACCCCAACCCTAACACTAACCCTAATGCTAAACCTAACCCCTAAACCTGAACCTGACTCTGACCCCTGACCCTGACCCCAACCCTGACTTCAACCCTAACCCTAACCCCAAACCCAAACCCCAACCCTAACCCCAACACTTACCCCAGAGCCTAACACTAACCCTAACCCCAACCCTAACATCAACCCCAACCATAACCACAACCCTAACCCTAACACCATTCCCAACCCCAACCCTAAACCCAACCCTAACCCCTAACCCTAATGCTAACCCCAACCCTAACCCTAAGCCCAACCCCAAACCTAACCCCAACCCCAATCCCAACCCCTAACCACAACCCCAACCCAACCCCACACCAACCATAACCCCTAACCCTAACCCCTAACCCTAACACTAACCCCAACCCCTAACCCTGATCCTAAACCCAACCCTAACGCTAATGCTAACCCTAACGCTAACCCCAACCATAAACCCTGACCCTGACCCCGACTCAGACCCTGAACCTAACACTAATACTAACCCCAACCGTAATACTAACCCTAACCCCAACGCTAACCATAAACCCCAACCCCAACCCCTAACACTAACCCCTAACCCTAAACCTAACTCTAAACCCCAACACCTAAACCTAACCCTAAATCTAACCAAAACGCCTAACCCTAACCCTAATCATAACCCTAAACAAAACCCTAACCCAAAACCCTAACGCCAACACTAACCCCAACCAATAACTCGAACCCTAACACTAACCCCTAACCTTAACCCCAACCCTAACACTAACCCTAACCAAAACCCATATCCGTAACCCTAACCCTAACCCTAATACTAACCCTAACCCTAATACTAACCTAACCCAACCTACTAACCCTAACGCTAACCCTAAACCCTAAACCTAACCCCAACACTAACCCCTAACCCTAACCCACCCTAACTCCTAAACTCCTAGCCCTAACCCTAATCCTAACACCTAAACTAAACCCCAACTCCTAACCCTAAACAAAACCCCTAACCCTAACCCCCCAATCATAACCCTAAACAAAACCCTAACCCTAAACCTAACACTAACCCTAACCCTAACCAATAACCTAACCCCACTAACCCCAACCCTAACCCCCTAACCCTAACCCCCAACCCTAATCCTAACCCTAAACCCTAACCCTAACCCCTAACCCCTAACCGTAACACCAACACTAACCAAAACCCCTAACCCCAACCCCACTAACCCCCCTAACCCTAACCCCTAACCCTAACCCTAATCCTAACCCCAACCCCTAACCCTAACCCCAACCCTAACCCTAACCCTAACCAACCCCAACCGTAACCCTAACCCTAACCCCAACCCTAAACCTCTCTACCCCTAAACCCCAACACTAACCCCACCCTAACCCAACCCCAAACCTAACCCTAAACCCTAACCCAACCCCAACCCCAAACCTAACCTAACCCCAACCCTAACCCCAACCCTAACCCCAACCCCAACCCTAACCCCAACCCCCAACCCCCAACCCTAACCCCAACAACAACCCCAACCCAACAACCACCCTAACCCTAACAACCAACCCCTAACCCTAACCCCAACCCTAACCCTAAACCTAACCCCTAACCCCTAACCCAACCCTAACCCTAATCCTAGTCCCAACCCCCAACCTAACCCAACCCTAACCCCTAACCCCAAAAATCTAATAACAAGGCTAATCTTAACCCTAAACCCAACCCCAATGCCAACCCTTCCTCAACCCTACCCCTAACCCCAACCCCAGCCCTAGGACGAACCCCACCCACCCCCTACCCACCCTAACCCTAACCTTAACCCTAACACACATCCCAAGCCCAAACTCTTTCCCTAATCCCAACCCCAAACACCAACCCCAACCCTAATCCCCAACCCTAACCTTAACCCTAACACTATCCCCAACCCCCAACCCCAAACCCCAACTCCTATCCCCTACCCCCTTAACCCCCCTCACCTAACCATAACACTAAACACTAACTCCCAACCCCAGCCCCAGCCCTAGCACCAGCCCTCAGTCCCAAACATATCCCCAGCCCAAACCATAAACCCAACCCCAACTAACCCCTAACCCTACCCCTACCCCAACCCCAACCCAACACCAACCCCAACCCTAAACCCCAACACCAACACTTACCTAACCCCTAAAGCCTACTAACCCTAACCCCTAACCCTAACCCTAACACCAACCCTAAACCTAACCTAACCCCAACCCTAACCCTAACCCCAACCCAACCCCAACCCCAACCCTAACCCTAAACACCCCCACCCAACCAAATCCTAACCCTAACCCTAACCCTAACCCTAACCCTAAACCAAACCCTAACACTAAACCTAACCCTAACCCCAACCCCTAACCCCCTAAACCTAACCAAAACCCCAACCCTAACACTAACCCTAACCCTAAACCTCCTTCTAACCCTAAACCTAAGATAACACTAACCCTAACCCTAACCCTAAACCAAACACTAACCCTAACCCCTAAACCCAACCCCTAATCCCAACCCCAACTCCCAACACCTAACCCCAACCCTAACCCTGATCCTAACCCTAACCCAACCCTAACCCCTAACCCCAACCCATGCATACATTTAACCCTACCCCACCCCAACCCCTAAACTTAACCCCACTTAAACCCTCCCTATCCCTAATGCTAACACCAAAATTCACCCAACCCTAACCCTAACCCTAGCCCCAGCCCAGCCTAAACATAGCCCTAGCCCCAGACCCAACCCTAACCCCAAACCCTGACCCTGACCCTGACCCCAACCCCGACCCCTGACCTGACTCTAACCCTAACCTAAACCCTAAAACTAACCCTAACCCTAACCCACCTAACACCAACCCTAAACCTAACCCTAACCCTAACACCAAACCTAAACCTAACCCCTAACCCCAATCCCAACCCTAAACCAACCCCCAACCCTAACCCTAACCGTAACCCCAACCCCAACCCTAACCCCAACACTAACCCTATCCCCCACCCCAATCCCAACCCTAACCCCAACCCCAAACCCAACTCCTACCCCAACCCTAACCCTAACCCTATCCCTAACCCCTAACCCCAACCCTAACCCCAACCAACCCTAACATGTAACCCTAACACTAACACTAACCCCAACGCTAACCCCAAGCCTAAACCTAACCCTAACGCTAACCCTAATGCTAATGCTAACCCTAACCCTAACCCTAACCCCTAAACCAAGACCCTGACCCTGGCCCCTAACCCTAACCCCAACCCTAACCCCTAACCCTAACCCCAACCCCCTAACCCTAACCCTAACCCAACCCTAACCCTAACCCCAACCCCAAACTTAACCCTAACCAACACATACCTTAATCCCACCCCTACCCCACCCCCAACCCCTAAACCTAACCCAACCCCACCCGTCCCCCAACCCCATCCTCAACCCCAACCCAAACCTACCCCTACCCCTAACGCTAACCCCAAACTCACCCAACCCCAACTCCCAATCCCAGCCCCAGCCCTGCCCCAACCCCAGCTCCCAGACCTAGACCCAACCCCAACACTAAACCCAACCCCAACCCTAAAGCTACACAACCCTAACCCTAAACCCAACCCCAACCCCACCCCTAACCCCAACCCCAAACTTAACCCCCAACCCCAACACTAACCCTAACCCAACACTAAACCCTAACCCTAACCCTAACACGGTACCCCAACCCCAACCCCTAACCCCAACGCTAACTCTAATGCTAAGCCTCACCCAAAACCTGAACCTGACTCCTGACTCCTGACCCCGACCCCAACCCTGACCCTAACCCCAACACTAACACGGAACCCTAACCCCAACACGGAACCCCAACACTCACCCCAACCCCAACCCTAAAGCGAACCCTAATCCTTTAACCCTAGCCCAGACTAACTCTAACCCTAACGCTAACTTTAACCCCAACACATATCCTAAGCCTAAACTTTTTCCTAACCCTAACCCTAAACACTAACCCCTAATCCCAACCCCAACCCTAACCTAACCCTACCACTATCCCCAACTCTAACCCCAACCCCTAACCCTATCACTACCCTAACTCTAACCCCAACCATAGCACTAAACACCAACCCTAACCCCTAGCCCCACCCAGCTCCTAGCTCCAGCCCCTAGCCCCAGTCCTAAACATATCCCTAGCCCAAACCATAACCTAAAACTAACCCTAACCCTAACCCCTAACCGAACCCAACCCTAACCCCAAACCCCAACCCTAACCCTAACCCTAAACCCCAACCCTAACTCTAACCCT
The DNA here is from genome assembly GCA_917880005.1 of Nanger dama. NCBI lineage: Eukaryota > Metazoa > Chordata > Mammalia > Artiodactyla > Bovidae > Nanger > Nanger dama. The sequence goes on along the minus strand of CAKJTW010000443.1, from coordinate 1,842 downwards.
AACACTAACAATAAACCTAATAGTAATGCTAACCTTAACCCTAAACCAACCGCAAAGCCAACCCTTCCTAAGCCTACCCTAACCCCAACCCTACACCTAACCCTAAACCAAACCCTAACCTAACCCTAACCCCAACCAAAACCCTAACCCCAACACTAACCCTAACCTCAACCTCTCTAACCCTAAACCTAAGAGTAACACTAACCCTAACCCTAACCCCAAACTCAACCCCTAATCCCAACCCAAACCCTAACACCTAACCCTAACCCTAACCCTAATCCTAGCCCTAACACAACCCTAACCCTAACCCCAACCCATGCATACATTTAACCCCCACCCTACCCCAACCCCTAACCTTAACCCTAACCCACCCCACCCCTATCCCTAATGCTAAACCTAAACTCACCCAACCCCTAACCCCTAATCCCAGCCCCAGCCCAGACCCACCTCTGGCCCCAGCCCCAGACCCAACCCTAACACCAAACCCAACCCCAACCCCAAAGCTATCACTAACCCTAACCCTAAACCCAACCCCAACCCCACCCCCTAACCCCAACCCCAAACTAACCCCAACCTAACACTAAACCCTAACCCTAACCCCTAACCCTAACACTGAACCCTAACCCTAACCCCTAACCCTAACACTAACCCCTACGCCAACCCAACCCTAAACCCGGAACCCGACTTCTGACCCCGACCTGACCCAACCCCGACTCTAATCCTAACCCTAACCCTAAACCCAACCCCAACCCTAACCCTAACACTTACCCCAGAGCCTAACACTAACCCCTAACCCTAACCCTAACATCAACCCTAACCATAACCACAACCCTAACCCTAACACCATTCCCAACCCTAACCCTAAACCCAACCCTAACCCTAACCCTAATGCTAACCCCTAACCCCAACCCTAAGCCCAACCCCAAACCTAACCCCAACCCCAATCCCAACCCTAACCACAACCCCAACCCAACCCACACCAACCATAACCCTAACCCCTAACCCTAACCCTAACACTAACCTCTAACCTTCTAACCCTGATCCTAAACCTAACCCTAACGCTAATGCTAACCCTAACGCTAACCCTAACCATAAACCCTGACCCCGACCCTTGACTTAGACCCTGAACCTAACACTAATATTAACCCTAACCGTAATACAAACCCTAACCCCAACGCTAACCATAAACCCTAACCCTAACTCTAACACTTAACCCCTCAACCCTAAATCCTAACTTTCTAAACCCCAACACCTAAACCTAACCTTATTCTAACCAAAACGCCTAACCCTAACCCTAATTATAACCCTAAATAAAACCCTAACCTAAAACCCACTTAACACTAACCCCTAACCAAAACCCTGAACCCTAACACTTAACCTAACCCTAATTCTAACCCCTAACATAACTTTACCAAACCTATATCCGTAATCTACCCAATCTTAACTCGATATCTAACCCAACACTAATACTTACACTAACCCTAACGCTTAACCCAAATACTAAACTTAACCAAACCCTCAACTAAACTCAACCCTAACCCTAACCGTAAATCCAGCTCTAACCCTAATCCTAACACTAAACCTAACTCCTAACTCTAACCAAACCCTTAACCCTAACCCTAATCATAACCCTAAACAAAACCCTAACCCTAAACCTAACACTAACCCCAACCCTATCCAAAACCTCCAACCCTAACCCTAACCCCTAACCCTAACCCCTAATCCCAAGCCTAACCCCCTAACCAACCCCTAACCCCAACCGTAACCCTATCACTAACCAAAACCCTAACCGTAACCCTAACCGTAACAACCCCTAAACCTCTTTCTACCCCTAAACCTAAG
>CAKJTW010000442.1:0-62345 GCA_917880005.1 Nanger dama | reverse complement strand
GGTTAGAAGTGGTTTAGGGTTGGGGTTAGGTTTGGGGTTAAGGTTAGTGTTGGTGTTGGGGTTAGGGTTGGGGGTTAGGGGTTGGGTTTGGGCGTTTTGGTTGGGATTAGGGTTAGTGTTTGCTCTAGGGTTGGGGTTAAGGTTGGGGTTAGGAATTGGGGTTAGGGTTGGGGATTAGGTTTTGGGGTTAGGATTAGGGAAAAGAGCTTGGGCTTAGGATTGTGTTAGAGTTAAAGTTAGTGTTAAGGTTAGGGAGTTGGGCCTAGGGCTTGGGATGGGGTCAAAGTATGGTTAGGGTAGGGGTGGCGTTGAGGTTAGGTTTGGGGTTAAGTTTAGTGTTACTGTTAGGTTTATTGTGGGGTTAGAGTTGGGGTTAGGGTTAGAGATAGATTTAGGGTTGGTGTTGGGTTACGGTTGGGGTTTGGGTTAGGTGTTGGGGTTAGGGTTAGGGTTAGTGTTACTCTTAGGTTTAGGGTTAGAAGGGATTTAGAGTTAGTGTTACGGTTATGGTTAGAGTTAGGGATAGGTTTAGGGTTAGCATTAGGGTTAGGGCTAGTTTTGGGTTAAGTGTTGGTGTTAGGGTCAGTTCAGGGTCAGGGATTGGGGTTAGGGTTAGCGTTAGGGTTTGCATTAGCGTTAGGGTTAGCATTACTCTTAGGTTTAGTGTTAGAAGGGTTAGGGTTAGGGTTAGGGATAGGGTTGGGGTTAGGGGTTAGGCTTAAGGTTAGGGTTGGGGTTAGGGATTAGGGTTAGGGTTATGGTTAGCGTTGTGGTTGGGGTTAGGTTTGAGGTTGGGGTTAGGGTTGGGATTGTTGTTGGGCTTAGGGTTGGGAATGTGGTTGGGTTGTGTTGGGGTGGGGGTTAGGGTTAGGGTTGGGGGTTAGGTTTAGAGTTAGGGTTTGTGTTAGGGTTAGGTTTAGGGGCTGGGGTTTAGGGTTCGGGTTCGGGTTAGGTTTAGGGTTATGGGGAGGGTTGGGGTTAGGGTTATGGTTCGGGATAGGAATAAGTTTAGGACTAGGGCTAGTGCTAGGAGCTAGGGATAGGGCAGCAAGGCAAGGGCTAGGGTTAGGGTTAGGGTTAGGGTTAGGGTTTGTTTGTTTTGGGGTTAGGGGTTATTGTTGGGGTTAGTTTTGGCGTTACTCTTGGGCTTAGGGTTAGAAGGGGTTTAGGGTTAGGGTTAGGTGTTATGGTTAGGGTTAGGGTTAGGGTTAGGGTTGGGGTTTGGTTTAGGTTTAGGGTTGGGGTTAGGGTTAGGGGTTTTGATAGGGTTAGGGTTAGGTTTGAGGCTAGGGTTAGGGTTGGTGTTGGGGTTAGCGTTAGGGTTGGGGTTACAGTTGGGGCTAGGTTTAGCATTGGGGTTAGGACTAGTGTTAGAGAAAGTGTTAGGATTAGGGTCAGGTTCAGGGTCAGGGTTTAGGGTTAGGGTTAGCGTTAGGGTTAGTGTTAGCATTAGGGTTAGCATTAGGGAAGGGTTGGGGTTGGGGTTAAGGGTTAGGGTTAGGGGTTTGGGTTAGGGTTAGGTTAGGGTTTGGGGTACAGGTCAGGGTTAGGTTTAGTGGTTAGTGTTAGGGTTAGTGTTAGGATTAGGGGTTAGGGTTAAGGTTGGGGTGGGTTTATGGGTTGTGTTTAGGGTAGAGTTAACGTAGTGTTGGTGTTGTTTTGGGGTTAGGTTTAATGCTGAGGGTTGGGGTTAGGGTTGGGGTTTAGGGTTTCAGGATAGGGTTGGGGTTGGGTTAGGGATAGAGTTATAGCTTATGTTTAGGGTTAGTGTTAGGGTTCAGGGTTTAGGTTTGGGATTAGGGTTAAAGTTAGGGTTAGATTTAGGGTTTGGTTATCGTTAGGTTTAGGGTTAGAGCTACGGCTAGGGATATGGTTGGGGCTAGGACTCTGGCCTGGGCTGGGAGCTAGGGTTACGGTTATTATTGGGATAGAGTTTAGGGTAGGGGTTAGGGTTGGATTAGGTTTGGGGTTAGTGTTTAGGTTTGGGGTTAGGGTTGGTGTTAGGATTTGGGTTTGGGGTTGGGGGTTGGGTTTGTGTTAGGGGTAGGTTTAGGGGTTGTGGTTGGTGTTAGGTTTAGGAATAGGTTGGGTTTGGGTTGGGGTTGGGGTTAGGGTTGGGGTTAGGGTTAGTGTTGGGGTTGGAGTTAGGATTAGGGTTGGGGTTAGGGTTAGGGTTAGGGTTGGTGTTAGGGTTAGGGTTAGGGTTAGGGTTAGCATTGAGGTTAGGGTTAGTTTTGGGTTGGGTTTAGGGTTAGGGTCAGGTTCAGGGACAGGTTTTAGTGTTAGGATTAGCGTTAGGGTTAGCGTTAGCGTTATGGTTAGGGTTAGGGTTGAGAGTTAGGGTTAGGGTTAGGGTTAAGGTTAGGGTTAGGGTTAGGGGTTAGTGTTAGAGTTATTGTTAGGTGTTAGGGTTAGGGTTAGGTTTTAGGGTTGGGGGTTAGGGGTTAGGTTTAGGATTAGGGTTATTAGGTGGGGTTAGGGTTGGGGTTAGGGTTAAGGGTTAGGGTTACGGTTAGGGTTAGGGTTGAGGGTTAGGGTTAGTGTTAGGGTTAGGTTTAGGTTAGCATTGCGGTTGGGTGTTGTGTTGAGGTTGAGGTTAGGGTTGGGATTGGGATTGGAGTTAGGGTGTGGATTTTGTTGGGTTTAGTGTTGGGGTTAGGGTTAGGGTTGGGGTTAGGGTTAGGGTTAGGGTTAGGTTTAAGGTTGGGGGTTGGGGTTAGGGGTTAGGTTTGGGGTTAGGGTTAGGGTTAGGGTTAGGGTTTAGGTTTAGGATTAGGGTTGGGGTTATGTTTCGGGCTAGGATAGGTTTGGGACCTGGGCTGGTGCTAGAGTTTAGGGAGAGGTCTAGGGATAAGGATAGGGTTAGGGTTAGAGTTTTAGTGTTATGGTTGGGGTTAGAGTTAAGTGTAGGGATAGGGTTAGGAGTTGGGTTAGGATTAGCGATAGTGTTAGGGTTAAGGTTAAGGTTAGGGATTAGGGTTAGGGATAGGGTTAGTGTTTAGGTTTAGGGTTGGGGAAAGAGTTTGGGCTTGGGGTATGTGTTGGGTTTAAATCTGCGGTTGGGGTTAAGTTAGGCCTAGGACTAGGGTTAGGGTTATGGTAGGGTTAGGGTAGGGTTTGCACTGGGGTTAGATTTAGGGTTAACGTTAGCGTTATTATAGGTTTATTGTTATGGTTGGGGTTAGTGTTAGGGTTAAGGTTTGGGGTTAGGTGTTAGGATTAGGGTTTGGATTAGCGTTGGTGTAGGGGTTAGGGTGAGGGTTTGGGCTGGGGTTAGTGTTAATGTTGGGGTTAGGGTTAGGGTTGGGGTTGGGTTTAGGGTTAGGGTTGGGGTTAGGGTTAGGGTTGGGGTTCGGGTTAGTGTTAGGGTAAGGGTTAGAGCTAGGTTTTGGGGTTGGGGTTAGTGTTGGGATTAGGTTTGAGGATTAGGGTAAGTATGGGTTCGGGGTTAGGGTTAGGGTTGGGGTTGGGGTTGGGGCTGGGGGTTGGGGTTAGTGTTGGTGTAAGGGATTAGGGTTAGGGTTAGGGTTAGGGATAGATTAGGGTTAGGGGTTGTGGTTAGGGTTGGGGTTTGGTTAAGGGTTGGGGTTAGGGTTAGGGTTAGGGTTATGGTTCGTTCTAGGGATAGGTTCAGGACTGGGGCTAGTGGTAGGGCTGGGGATAGGGCTAGAGCTAGGGCTAGGTTTAGGGTTAGTGTTTAGTGTTATGGTTGGGGTTAGTGTTCAGGGGTACGGATAGGGTTGGGGGTTAGGGATAGGGTTATGATAGTGTTAGGGTTAAGGTTGGGGTTAGGGATTAGGGTTATATTTAGGGTTAGAGTTTAGGATTAGAGTTAGAAGAAGCTTAACTTAGGATATGTGTTAGGGTTAAAGTTTGTGTTGGGGTGAGAGTTGGGCCTGGGGCTGGGGTTGGGGTTGGGGTTTGGTTTAGGGTTAGGGTTAGGGTTAACGTTGGGGGTTTTGGTTGGGGTTACGTTTGGGGTTGGGGTTAGGAGTTGGGGCTAGGTTTGGGGTTAGCGTTGGGGTTATGGATCGTGCTAGGGATAGGTTTGGGACTAGGGCTAGTGCTGGGGTTAGAGAGAGGGCTGGGGCTGGGGCTGGGTTAGGGGTTAGTGGTTAGTGTTATGGTTGGGGTTAGGAGTTAAGGGTAGGGATAGTGATAGGGGTTGGGGTTGGGGTTAGCGATAGTGTTAAGTTTAAGTTTAGGGTTAGGGATTAGGGTTAGGGATAGGGTTAGTTTTTAGGGTTAGGGTTGGGGAAGAGTTTGAGGCTTAGGATATGTGTTGGGGTTAAAGTTAGGGTTTGGGTTAGTGTTGGTCTAGGGGTAGGGTTAGGGTTAGTGTACAGTTGGCATTGGGGTTAGTTTTGGGGTTAAGGCTAGCGTTATTATTAGGTTTATTGTTGGGGTTAGGGTTAGGGTTAAGTTTGAGGTTATGGTTGGGGTTGGGGGTTAGGATCAGGGTTGGTGTGGGGGTTAGGATTAGGGTTGGTGTTAGGGTTAGGGTTCGGTTTGGGGTTTGGGTTGGGGTTCGGGTTGGGGTTAGGGTTAGGGTTAGGGTTGGGGGTTAGGGCTAGGGTTTGGGTTTAGGGTTAGTGGTAGGATTAGGGTAGGGTTAGGGTTAGGTTAGGTTTGGGGTTGGGGCTGGGGTTTGGGTTTGGGGTTAGTGTTAGGGTTTAGGGCTAGGGATAGGTTATTGTTAGGGGTTTTGGTTGGGGTTAGTGTTAGGGTTTGGTTTAGGGTTAGCGTTAGGGTTCTGGCTAGGGATAGGTTTACGACTATGGCTAGTGCTAGGGTTAGGGATAGGGCTGGGGCTAGGGCTAGTGTTAGGGTTAGTGTTTAGTGTTATGGTTAGGGTTAGTGTTAAGGGGTAGGGATAGGGTTAGGTGTTAGGGATAGGTTTAGAAATAGTGTTGGGGTTAAGGTTAGGGTTAGGCATTAGGGTTACTGTTGGGGTTAGGGTTTAGGATTAGGGTTGGGGAAGAGCTTGGGGTTGGGATATGTGTTAGAGTTAAAGTTTGTATTAAGGTAAGAGTTAGACTAGGGCTGGGGTTGGGGTTAGGGGTTAGGGATTTTGGTTTGGGTTGGGGTTGGGGCTAGGGTTTACGGTTGGGGTTAGGGTTAGGGTTAGCGTTAGGTTTGGGGTTTAGGGTTAGCGTTATGGTTAGAGATAGAGTTAGGGTTGGGGTTACGGTTGGGGTCAGGGGTCAGGGTCAGGTTTGGGGTTATGCTTAGCATTGGGTGTTAGCATTAGTGTTAGGGTTGGGGTTAGGGTTAGGGGTTGGGGGTTGGGGTTAGGGTTAGTGTTGGGATTAGGGTTGGGGTTACGGCTGGGTGTTAGGTTTAGGGTTATTGTTGGGGTTTGGGGTTGGGGTTAGGTTTGGGGTTGGGTTAGGGTTGGGGTTAGAGTTTGGGGTTAGGGTTAAAGTTAGCTGTTGGGATTAGGGTTAGGGTTGGTGTTGGGGTAGGTGTTGGGGTTAGGGTCGGGGGTTAGGGTTACTGTTGGGTTAGGGTTAGGGTTAGGATTGGGGTTATGGTTAGGATTGGTGTTAGGGTTAGGATTAGGGATAGGGTTAGGCCTGGCGTTAGGATTAGTGTTAGTGTTAGGTTAGGGTTAGGGTTAGGGTTCAGGTTTGGGTTGGTGTTTGGGGTTAGGGATAGGGTTAGGTTAGGTAGGGTTAGAGTTGGGGTTAGGGTTGGCGTTAGGGTTAGGTTTGGGGTTTGGGTTGGGGTTTAGGGTTAGGGTTAGGGGTTAGGGAATAGGGTTAGGGTTAGTGTTAGGGTTTATGGTAATGGTTAGCGTTGGGTTGGGGTTAAGGTTTAAGGTTTATGGTAATGGTTGGGGTTGGGGTTTAAGGTTGGGGTTTGTGTCAGTGTTAGGGTTAGGGGTTAGGGGTAGGGGTAGGGTTAGGTGTGGGGTTAGGTTTAGGGTTGGGTTAAGGCTGGGGTGTGAGTCAGTGTTAGGGTTAGGGCTAGGGGTAGGGGTAGGGTTAGTGTTTACTGTTATGGTTGGGGTTAGAGTTAAGGTTAGGGATAGGGTTAGGGGTTAGGGTTAGTGTTGGGGATAGTGTTAGGGTTAAGGTTGGGGTTAGGGGTTGGGGTTGGGGTTAGGGTTTATGATTAGGGTTAGGGAAAGAGTTTATGCTTAGGATATGTGTTAGGGTTAAGTTAGGGTTGGGGTTGGGGTTAGTGTTCGGGTTGGGGTAGTGTTGGGGTTAGGGGTTGGTGTTAGGTTTATGGTTATGGTTAGGGTTAAGTTTATTTTTACGGTTACAGTTGGGGTTAGGGTTGGGGTTATGTTGGGTTTAGGGTTAGGGTTAGGGTTAGGGTTGGGGCTTGGGGTTGGGGTTAGTGTTAGGGTGAGGTTGGGGGTTAGCGTTACTCTTGGGTTTAGGGTTAGAAGAGGATTGGGGTTGGGGTTAGGGTTAGGGTTAGTGTTACTCTTGGGTTTAGGGTTAGAAGAGTTTTAAGGTTAACGTTAGGAATACGGTTGGGGTTAGGGGTTTTGGTTGGGGTTAGGATTATGGTTGGGGTTAGGGTTTGGGGTTGGGGTTAGGGTTAGTGCTTGGGGTTAGGGACAGGATTAGGGTTGGGGGTTAGGATTAGGGTTAGGGTTAGGTCTGGGGTTAGGATTAGTGTTAGTGTTGGGTTGGTGTTATGGTTAGGGTTAAGGTTTGGGTTTGGGTTAGGGTTAGGGTTAGGGTTAGGGGTTAGGGTTGGGTTTGGGGTTAGGGTTGGGTTTAAGTTTGGGTTGGGGTTGGGGTTGGGGTTAGGGCTAGGTTTGGGGATGGGGTTAGGGTTGGGGATGGGGTTAGGGTTGGTGTTGGGGTTAGGAGTGGGGTTAGGGTTGGTGTTAAGTTAAGGTTGGGGTTAGGGTAGGGTTTGGGGTTTGGGTTTAAGGTTGGTTTGGGGTTTGGTGTTGGGGTTAGGTTGGGGTTAGGGTTAGGATTAGGGTTGGGTGTTGGGGTGGGGTTAGGGTTAGTGTTAATCTTGGTTTAGGGTTAGAAGAGGTTTAGGGTGGGGTTAGGATTAGGGTTAGGATTAGGGGTTTTGGTTGGGGTTGGGGTTATGGTTGGGGTTAGCGTTACTCTTGGGTTTAGCGTTAGAAGGGTTTTGGGGTTGGGGTTAGGGGTTGGGGTTAGGTTTGGGGTGAGGTTGGGGCTTGGGGTTAGGGGTTGGGTTTGGGGTTGGGGTTGGGTTTGGGGTTGGGTTGTGGTTGGGGTTAGGGTTGGGAATGTGGTTGGGTTTAGTTTTGGGGTTGGGGTTGGGGTTGGGTTTGGAGTTAGGGTTTAGGGTTAGCGTTGGGGTTGGGTTTGGGGTTAGGGGTAGGGTTAGGGTTGGGATTATGGTTCGGGTTAGGAATAGGTTTGGGACTAGGGCTAGTGCTGGGACTAGGAATAGGGTTGGGGCTGGGGCTGGGGTTGGGGTTAATGTTAGGGATTAGGGTTAGGGTTAGGGTTAGGTTTGGTTTAGGGATAGGGTTATGGTTATGTTTAAGGTTAGGGTTAGTGATAGGGGTTGGGGTTAGGTTTGGGGTTAGGGGTTAGGTTTAAGGTTAGGGGTTTTGGTTGGGGTTACAGTTAGGGTGGGGCTGAGGTTAGGGGTTAGATTTGGGGTTAGGGTTAGGGTTATTTAGGGTTAGTGTTAGTGTTGGGGTTAGGTTTGGGGTAAGGTTTTGGTTTACGGTTGGGGTTAGGGTTAGGGTTTGGTTTGGGGTTACGGTTAGGGTTAGTGTTAGGGTTAGCGTTACTCTTGGGTTTAAGGTTAGAAGGTTAAGGTTGGGTTTGGGTTTAGGTTTTAGGGTTTGGTTTAGGGGTAGGGTTAGTGTTCGGGATAGGGTTGGGGTTTGGTTTATGGTTGGGATTAGGGTTAGCGTTACTCTTGGGTTTGGGATTACAAGAGGTTTAGGGTTAGGGTTAGGGTTAGGGATTAGGGTTATGGTTAGGGTTAGGTTTAGGGTTGGGGGTTTGGTTTAGGGTTAGGTTTAGAGGTTAGGGTTAGGTTAGGGTTAGGTTTTGGTTTAGGGTTAGGGTTAGGCTTAGGGTTTGGGTAAGTGTTAGGGGTTTCTGTTAGGGTTAGGGTTAGGGTTAGTGTTCGGGTTAAGGTAAGGGGTTAGGATTAGGGTTGGGTTTGGGTTTGGGGTTTAGTGTTAGGGTCAGGGTTAGGTTTAGTGGTAGTGTTAGGGTTTGGAGTGAGGTTTAAGTTTGAAGTAGATTTGGGGTTGTGTTTAGTGTTGGGGTTAGGGTTAGTTTTGGTGTTGGTTGAGGATTAGGTTTAATGTTTAGGGTTGGTGTTGGGGTTTAGGGATTCGAGATAGGGTTGGGGTTGGGTTAGGGTCACAGTTATAGCTTACGTTTAGGGTTACTGTTAGAGTTCAGGGTTTAGGTTTAGGATTAGGGTTAAAGTTAGGGTTAGGTTTGGGGTTGGGTTAGCGTTAGGTTTAGGGTTGGGGGCTACGGCTGGGGGTATGGTTGGGGCTACGTCTGGGGCTTGTGCTGGGGCTAGGGATACAGTTAGGATTAAGGATAGGGTTAGGGTAAGGGTTAGGTTTGGATTAGGTTTAGGATTAGTGTTTGGGTTTAAGGTTAGGGTTAGTGTTGGGATTTGGGTTTGGGTTTAGTGTTAAGGTTAGGGTTAGAGGTAAGGTTAGGGGTTGAGGTTAGTGTTAGGTTTAGGGACAGAGTTAGGTTTGGGTTCTGTTAGGGTTAGGGTTAGTATTTAGTGTTAGGGATTGGGGTTAGGGTTAGGTTTGGGGTTAGTGTTAAGGTTAGTTTTGGGGTTAAGGGTTATTGTTAGGGTTGGGTTAGGTTAGGGTTAGGGTTAGGGTTAGGTGTCGGGGTTAGGGTTAGGGTTAGGGTTAGCATTACTCTTGGGTTTAGAGTGAGAAGAGGTTTAGGGTTAGCGATAGGGTTAGGGTTAGGTTTGAGTGGGGGTTGGGGTTAAGGTTGGGGTTAGGATTAGGGTTGGGGTTGGTGTTGGGGTTGGGTTTAGTGTTGGGGTTTAGTGTTAGGATAATGGTTGGGTTTAGGGTTAGGGTTGGGGTTGGGGTTATAGTCCGGGCTAAGGATAGGTTTAGGACTAGGGCTAATGCTGGGAGCTAGGGATAGGGCTAGGAGCTGGGGTTGGGGTTAGGGTTGGGGTTAGGGTTAGGGGTTAGGTTTAGGGTTAGGGTTGGGGTTTGGTTTAGGGTTAGTGTTGGGGTTAGGTTTAGCATTACTCTTATGTTTGGGGTTAGAAGGTTTTAGGGTTGGGGTTAGGGTTAGGGGTTAGGGTTAGGGTTGGGGTTAGTGTTGGGGTTTGGTTTAGGGTTACGGTTGGGATTAGGAGTTTTGGTTAGGATTACGGTTGGGGTTAGGGGTTAGGGTTAAGGTTAGATTTACAGTTAGGTTTTGGCGTTTTGTTGGGGTTAGCGTTAGTGTTACGGTTGGGTTTAGGGTTAGGTTTGGTTTATGGTTAGGCTTAGGGTTAGGGTTAGTTTTGGGTTTGGTTAAGTGTTAGGGTTAGGTTTAGGGTTAGGGTTAGTGTTAGGGTTAACGTTACTCTTAGGTTTAGGGTTAGAAGAGGTTTAGGGTTAGGGATTAGGGTTAGGGTTTGGGTTAGGGATAAGGTTTGGTTTAGTGTTAGGGTGAGGGTTCGGGGTAGGGTTGGGGTTTGGTTTAGGTTTAAGGTTGGGGTTAGGGTTAGGGTTAGTTTTACTCTTAGGTTTGGTGTTAGAAGAGGTTTAGGGTTAGGGTTAGGGTTGGGGTTTGGGGGTTTGGTTAGGTTTAGTGTTACGTTTAGGGTTAGGTTGGGGTTAGGTTTTAGGATTAGTGTTGGGGTTAGGGTTTATGGTTAGGGTTAGGTTTAGGGGTTAGGTTTGGGGTTAGGGGTTAGGGTTAGGGTTAGTGTTAGCATTACTCTTAGGTTTATGGTTAGGAAAGGATTAGGGTTAGTGTTAGGGTTAGGTTTAGGGGTTTTGGTTAGTGTTGGGGTTAGGGATATGTTTAAGATTAGGGTTTGGTTTAGGGTTAGGGTTAGGTTTAGGTTTTGGTTTAGGATTAGGATGAGGGTTAGGTTTAGGTTTAGGGTTAGGATTAGGGTTCGGGTTCGGCTTAGAGTTTGGTTTAGCGTTAGGGTTAAAGTTACGTTTAGGGTTGGGATGGGTTAGCGTTACTCTTATGTTTGGGGTTAGAGGAGCTTTTGGTTGGGGTTAGGGTTAGGGTTAGGGTTAGTGTTAGTGTTAGGGTTAGGGTTAGGGTTTATGGTTGGGGTTAGTGTTAGTGGTTTGGGTTAGGGTTAGGTTTAGGGTTAGGGTTTGGTTTAGGGTTAGGGTTAAAGTTACGTTTAGGGTTAGTGCTGGGTTAGCGTTACTCTTAAGTTTAGGGTTAGAAGAGCTTTTGGTTGGGGTTAGGGATACCCTTGGGGTTAGCGTTGGGGTTAGGGATTAGGGTTAGGGTTAGGGTTGGGGTTTATGGAAAGGGGTAGGGAAAAGAGTTTGGGCTTAGGATGTGTGTTAGGGTTAAAGTTAGGGTTATGGTTAGAGTTAGGCCTAGGGCTGGGGTTAGGGTTAAGGTAGGGTTATGGTAGGGTTGGTGTTGGGGTTAGGTTTGGGGTTAAGGTTAGCGTTACTATTGGGTTTATTGTTATGGTAGGATTAGGGTTTGGGGTTAGGGTTGGGGTTAGGGGTTAGGATTACGGTTGGGATTTGGGTTGGGGAAGTGTTTGGTGTTAAGTTTGGGGTTAGGGTTGGGTTTGGGGTTAGTGTTAGTGTTGGGGATGGGTTTGGGGTTAGGGTTGGGGTTAGGGTTAGGGTTGGTATTAGAGTTAGGGTTTGGTTTAGTGTTAAGGTTGGGGTTTACGGTTAGGGAAAGTGTTGGGGTTAGAGTTAGGGTTAGTGTTACTCTTACGTTTGGGGTTAGAGGTTTGGGGTTGGGGTTGGGGTTGGGGGTTTTGGTTGGGGTTAGGGTTACTGTTAGGGTTAGCGTTATTCTTGGGTTTAGGTTTAGAAGAGTTTTAGGATTGGGGTTACGGCTGGGGTGAGGTTTTGATTGGGGTTGGGGTTACGGTTGGGGTTAGGCTTGGCTTATGGGTTGGTTTTGGGGTTGGGGTTGGGGCTTGGGTTTAGGGGTTTTCATTAGGGGTTAGTGTTGGGGCTGGGGTTTAGGGTTGGGGTTTGGTTTGGGGGTTGGGTTTAAGGTGAGGGTTAGGTCAGGGTTGGGGTTAGGGATAGGGTTAGGGTTGGCTTGGGGTTAGGTTTAGGTGTTACGGTTGGGGTTAGGGTTAGGGTTGGGGTTGGGGTTGGGGTTAGGGGCTGAAGTTGGGGTTTAGGTTGGGATTGGGATTGGGGTTAGGGTTGGGGTTGGGGTTAGTGTTAGTGTTGGAGTTATGGTTAGGGTTGGGGGTTAGGTTTGGGGTCTGGGTTAGGATTGGGGTTGGGGTTAGGGCTGAGGTTGGGGTTTAGGTTGGGGTTGGGGTTGGGGTTAGGGTTGGGATTGGGGTTGGGTTTAAGTTTGGGTTTAGGGTTAGGGTTAGGGTTGGGGTTAGGTTTGGGGTTAGGGTTAGGGTTGGGTTTTGGGTTAGGGTTAGTTTTGGGGTTATGGTTAGGGTTAGGGATTAGGGGTTAGGGTTAGGGTTAGGGTTTATTGATAGGGTTAGGGAAAGAGTTTAGGCTTAGGATATGTGTTGGGGTTAAGTTTAGGGTTAGGGTTAGGGGTAGGAAAAGGGCTGGGGTTGGGGTTAGGGTAGGCTTAGGGTAGGTTTGGCATTGGGTTTAGGTTGGGGTTAGGGTTAGTGTTACTATTAGGTTTATTGTTAGGTTTAGGGTTAGGATTAGGATTACGGATTAGGGTTGGGGTTAGGGTTAGCGGTTAGGATTGGGGTTATGGTAGGTTTGGGGAAGGGGTTAGCGTTAGGGTTGGGGGTAGGTTCAGGGTTAGGGTTGGGGTTGGGGTTGGGGTTGGGTTTAGGGTTAAGTTTAGGGTTTACTCTTGGGGTTAGGGTTAGTGTTAGTGTTATGTTAGTGTTAGGGTTGGGTTAGGGTTCAGGGTAGGGTTTAAGGTTGGGGTTAGGGTTAGGGTTAGCGGTTGGGATTAGGGTTATGGTAGGTTTGGGGAAGGGTTAGCGTTAGGGTTGGGGGTAGGTTCAGGGTTAGGGTTGAGGTTAGGGTTGGGGTTGGGTTTGGGGTTAAGTTTGGGGTTTACACTTGGGGTTAGGGGTTAGTGTTGGTGTTATGTTAGTGTTAGGGTTAGGTTTGGGGTTCAGGGTGGGGCTTAGGGTTAGGGTTAGGGTTGGGGTCAGGCTTGGGGTTGGGGTTAGCATTACTCTGGGGTTTAGGGTTAGAAGGTTTAGGGTTAGGGGTTAGTGTTAGGGTTAGGGGTTTTGATTAGGGTTAGGGTTAGATTTGGGGGTTAGGTTTGGGGTTGGGGTTAGAGCTTGGGGTTACGGTTAGGGATTAGGGTTAGGGTTAGGGATTTTGGTTGGGGTTAGGGTTACAGCTAGGTTTGGGGTTGGGGTTTGGTTTAGGGTTAGGGTTGGGGTTTGGGTTAGGGTTAGGGTTTGGTTTAGGGTTAGGGTTAGGTTTGGTTTACGGATAGGGTTAGGCTTAGCGTTACTCTTAGGTTTACTCTTAGAAGTTCAGGGTTAGGGTTAGGGTTAGGGTTAAGTTTAAGTGTTTTAGATAGGGTTATGGTTAGCGTTAGGATTAGGATTACGGTTTGGTTTAGGGTTAAGTTTACGGTTAGGGTTTGGGTTTAGGTTTTGGTTTAGGGTTAGGGTTAGGGTTACGATTAGCGTTACTCTTAGGTATGGGGTTAAAGACATTTAATGTTGGGGTTAGGTGTTAGGTTTAGGGGTTGGGGTTAGGCTTAGGGTTAGGATTTGTTTTGGGTTAGGTTTAGGGTTTGGTTTAGGGTTAGGTTTAGCGTTGTTCTTACGTTTAGGGTTAGGTTTAGGGTTAGATGTTAGTGTTGGGGTTAGGGTTAAGGTTATGTTTAGGGTTAGGGTAGGGTTTAGGGTTTGGTCTAGGGTTAGCGTTAGGGTTAGGGTTTGGGTTAGCTTTAGGGTTAGGGTTAGTTTTGGGGTTAGGTTTAGGGTTTAGGGTTAGGGTTAGGGTTTAGGGTTGGGGTTAGGTTTGATTAGGGTTAGGGTTGGGGTTGGGGTTTGGTTTAGGGTTAGTGTTAGGGTTAGGGTTAGGGTTAGGGTCAGGGTTAGTGTTAGGGTTATGGTTAGGGTTAGGGTTAGGGTTTAGGGTTTAGGGTTAGGGTTAGGTTTGGGGTTGGGGTTAGGTTTGAGTTTAGGATTAGGGTTGTGATTGGGTTGGGGTTACGGTTGGGATTGCAGTTGGGTTTAGGTTTGGGATTGGGGTTAGGGTTAGGGTTGGATAATGGGTTAAGTTCAGGGTTAGGCTTGGGGTTGGGGTTTAGGGTTGGGGTTGGTGTTAGGGTTAGGGCTGGGGTTATGGTTATGTTTAGGGTTGGTGTTAAGTTTAGGTTTAGGGTTAGGGTTAGGGTTGGGGTTTAGGGTTAGATTTAGGGTTAGGGGTTAGGTTTAGATTTAGGGTTAGGGTTGGGGGTTTGGGTTAGGGGTTTGGGTTAGTATTAGGGTTGGGGTTAGGGTTGGGGGTTAGTGTTAGTGATAGGTTAGTGTTAAGGTTAGGGTTAGGGATTAGTGTTAGGTTTTAGGGTTAGGGTTAGGGTTAGGGTTGGGGTTAGGCCTGGGGCTGGGGTTGGGGGTTAGTTTGGGATTATGGTAAGGTTTGCGTTGGCGGTTAGGTTAATGGTTGGGGTTAGGGTTAGGGTTGGGGTTAGGGTTAGTGTTACGTTAAGGTTGGGGTTATCTTTACTCTTGGGTTTGAGGGTTAGAAGGTTTGGGGTTAGGGTTAGGGTTAGGGGTTTGGTTGGGTTTGGGATTGGGGTTGGGGTTCAGCGTTACTCTTGGGTTAGGGTTTAGAAGAGTTTTAGGGGTTAGGGGTTAGGGTTAGGGATTAGGTTTGGGGTTAGGTTAGGGTTGGGGTTAGGGTTGGGATTAGGGTTAGGGTTGGGGTTGGGGTTGGGATTGAGGTTGGGGTTAGGGTTGGGATTGGGTGGGGTTAGGGTTGGGATTGTTGTTGGGTTGAGGTTGGGGTTAGGATTAGGGTTAGGGTTGGGGTTAGGGTTAGGTTTGAGTTTGGGGTTAGGGTTGGGGTTGGGGTTAGGTTTAGGGTTGGGTTTGGTGTCAGGGTTTGGGGCTTAGGTTTAGGGTTTAGGGTTAGGGTTGGGGTTAGGGTTAGGTTTAGATTTGGGGTTAGGGTTAGGGGTTTGGGTTAGGGGTTTGGGTTAGTATTGGGGTTGGGGTTAGGGTTGGGGGTTAGTGTTAGTGATAGTGTTAGTGTTAAGGTTAGGTTAGGAATTAGTGTTAGGTTTAGGGGTTTGGGTTAGGGTTTGGGGTTGGGGTTAGGGTTAGGCCTGGGGGCTGGGGTTAGGGGTTGGTTTAGGATTATGGTAAGGTTTGCGTTGGCGGTGGGTTAATGGTTGGGTTAGGGTTAGGGTTGGGGTTGGGGTTAGTGTTACGTTGAGGTTAGGGTTATCTTACTCTTAGGTTTGGGGTTAGAAGGTTTGGGGTTGGGGTTGGGGTTAGGGGTTTTGGTTGGGTTTAGGATTGGGGTTGGGGTTCGCGTTACTCTTGGGTTGGGGTTTAGAAGTTTTGGGGTTGGGGTTAGGGTTAGGGTTAGGGATAGGTTTAGGGTTAGGTTAGGGTTAGGGTTAGGATTAGGGTTAGGGTTGGGGTTGGGGTAGGATTGAGGTTGGGGTTAGGGTTGGGATTGGGTGGGGTTAGGGGTTGGGATTGTTGTTGGGTTGAGGTAGGGGTTAGGATTAGGGTTGGGGTTGGGGTTAGGGTTAGGTTTGAGTTTGGGGGTAGGGTTAGGGTTGGGGTTAGGTTTAGGGTTAGGTTTGGTGTCAGGGTTAGGCTTGGGTTTGGGGTTTAGGGTTAGTTTTAGTGTTAGCTCTGGGTTTTGGGTTGGGGGTTGGGGTTATGGTTCGGGTTATGGATAAGTTTGGGACTAGGTCTGGTGCTGGGGCTAGGGATAGGACTAGGGCTAGGACTACAGTTAGGGTCAGGGGTTAGGGGTTGGGTTTTAGGGTTGGGGTTGGGGTTAGGGTTTTGTTTAGGCTTAGGGTTAGGGTTTGGGGTTAGGTTTAGCGTTATTCTTGGGTTTAGAGTTAGAAGAGTTGACGGTTATGGTTATGGTTAGGGGTTGGGGTTAGGGTTAGTTTTGGGGTTGGGGTTTGGTTTGGGGTTAGGGTTAGGATTAGGGGTTTTGGTTGGGGTTACGGTTGGGGTTAGGGTTAGGGTTAGCGTTATTCTTGGGTTTATGGTTTAAAGTTTTGGGTTAGGGTTAGTGTTAGTGTTACTGTTAGGGTTAGGAGTTTTGATTAGGGTTAGGGTTGGGGTTGGGGTTAGGGTTTGCTGTGAGGGTTTGTGTTAAGGTTAGGGTTGGGGGTTAGGGTTGAGGGGTTAGGGTTAGGGTCATGGTTAGGGGTAGGGGTAGGGTTGGGGTTAGGGTTCGTTTTGGGGTTAGGGCTAGAGATAGGGTTGGGGCTGGGACTGGGGCTGGGGTTGGAGTTATGGTTATGGTTGGGTTTAAGGCAAGGGTTAGGAGTGGGGTTGGGGTTTGGGTTTAAATTTGGGGGTTGGGGTGAGTGTTGGGGTCAGGGTTTGGATAAGGTTGGGGTTGGGATTTAGAGTTTATGGGTAGGGTTATGGTTGGGGTTAGTGCTAGGGTTGGAACTGGGGCTATGGCTAGGGATAGGGCTGGGCTCCTGTTACAGTTGGGGTTGGGGTTGGGTGAGATTTGGGGTTGGCGTTGGGAATGGGTTTGGGGTTGGGTTAGGGTTGGGTTAGGGGTAGAAGTAGGGGTAGGATTGGGTTGGGTTTAGGGTTAGGGGTAGGGGTAGTGGTAGGGTTAAAGGTATGTGTGAGTTAGTGTTAGTGTTAGGGTTAGGATTAGGGTTGAGTTAGGGTTAGGGTTGGGGTTAGGGGTTAGTGTTGGGGTTAGGGGTTAGGGTTAGGGTTTGCTTTAGGGTTAGGGTTGGGTTTTGGGTTAGCGTTACTCTTGGGTTTAGGGTTAGAAGGTTTAGGATTAGGGTTAGGGTTAGGAATAGGATTAGGTTTACGGATTTTGGTTAGGGATAGGTTTAGGTTGGGGTTCGGGTTCGGGTTAGGTTTGGGGTTAGGATTAGGTTATGGGTTTAGGGTTAGGTTTAGGGATTAGGATTAGGGTTGGGTTTACGGTTGGGGTAGGGGTTAGTGTTAGGGATGGGGATAGGTTTGGGGTTTGGGTTGGGGTTAGCGTTACTCTTAGTTTTGGGGTTAGAATAGATATGGGGTTAGGGTTAGGGTTAAGGTTAGGGATAGTATTAGTGTTAAGGTTAGGGTTAGGGATGAGGTTTACGGTTGGGGTTGGGTTTTGGGGTTAGTGTTATGGAAAGAGTTTGGGCTTAGGATATGTGTTGGGGTTATAGTTAGGGTTAGGGGTTAGGAGTTAGGTCTAGGTCTGGGGTTGGGGTTAGGGTAGGGGTTGGGGTAGGGTTGGTGTTGGGGTTAAGTTTGAGGGTTAAGGTTAGCATTACTGTTAGGTTTATTGTTAGGTTTAGGGTTGGGTTTGGGGTATAGGGTTAGGGTTAGTGTTGGGGGTTGGGATTGGGGTTGGGGTTGGGGTTGGGGTAGGGGTTGGGGTTGGGGTTGGGGATAGGTTTAGGTTGGGGTTGGGGTTAGCGTTACTCTTGGTTTGGGGTTAGAAGATATTTGGGGTTGGGGTTGGGGGTTGGGTTTGGGGTTGGGGTTTGGTTTGGGGTTAAGGTTGGGGTTAGGGTTAGGGTAAGTGTTACTCTTGGGTTTGGGGTTATGGTTAGGGTTGAGGTTAGATTTGGGGGTTGGGGTTAGGGTTGGGGTTTGGTTTAGGGTTAGGGTTAGGTTTGGGGTTAGCATTACTCTTAGTTTTGGGGTTAGAATAGGTTTGGGGTTCGGGTTAGGGTTAGGGATAGGGTTAGGCTTAGGGGTATTGGTTAGGGATAGTGTTAGGGTTAGTTTAAGGATTTGGTTTAGTGTTAGGTTTGGGGTTTGTTTTGGGGTTAGGGTTAGGGTTGGGTTTGGGGTTGGGTTTGGGGTTAGTGTTACTCTTGGGTTTGGGGTGACAAGAGGTTTGGGGTTAGGGTTAGGGATGGGGCTTAGATTTAGTGTTAGTATTGGGGTTAGGGTTATGTTTGGGGTTTGGTTTAGGGTTAGGGGTGGGGTTAGGTTTAGGGTTGGCGTTACTCTTGGGTTTAGGGTAAGAAGGGATTTGGGGTTACGGTTGGGGTGGGGGTTGGGATTAGTGTTGGGGTTAAGCTTAGGGTTGGGATTTGGTTTAGGGTTAGGATTAGGGTTAGAGTTTGGTTTGGGGTTGGGGTTAGTGTTGGGGTTGGCGTTACTTTTAGGTTTAGGGTTAGAAAAGTTTAGGGTTAGGGTTGGGATTAGGGGTTAGGGTTATGGTAAGGGTTGGGTATGGGGTTGGGGTTTGGTTTGGGGTTGGGGTTAGTGTTGGTGTTTGGGTTTGGCGTTGGGTTAGGGTTACTGTTGGGGTTAGGTTTGGGTTTGGGGTCAGGGTCAGAGTCAGGGTCAGGGTAATTGTTAGGGTTAGCGTTAGGGTTACCATTAGCGTTAGGGTTAGCGTTGGGTTTGGGGTTAGGGGTTAGGGTTAGTGTTGGGAATAGAGTAAGGGTTTAGCATAAGGGTTAGTGTTAAAGCTAAGGTTGGGTTTGGGGTTGGGTTGAGGTTGAGGTTAGGGTTGGGACTGAGGGTGGGGTTAGGTTTGGGATTGTGGTTGGGTTTGGGTTTGGATTTGGGGATAGAGTGAGGATGGGGTTAGAGTTAGGGTTAGGATTGGGGTTGAGGTTAGCGTTGGGGTTGGGGTTAGGGTTAGTGTTGGGTTACAGTTAGGGTTAGGGTTCGTGTTAGGGTTAGTTTAGGGTAGGTGTTAGGGTTAGGGTTAGGGTTAGGGTTCATGTTAGTGTTCGTGTTCGGGTTAGGTTTAGGGTTTCGGGTTCGGGTTTGGTTAAGGTTAAGGTTAGGGATCGCGTTAGGGTTAGGGTTGGTGTTAGGGTTAGTTTAGCGTTAGTGTTAGGGTTAGGGTTAGGATTAAGGTTCGTGTTTGGTTAAGGTTAAGGTTAGGGATCGCGTTAGGGTTAGGGTTCGGGTTAGGGTTAGCGTTCTGGTTCTGATTAAGGTTAGGTTAGGGTTAGGTTTAGGAGTGGGTTGGGGTTAGGTTTAGGGGTGGGTTAGGGTTAGGGTTAGGGTAAGGGATAGGGTTTAGCGTTAGGGTTAAGGTTAGGGGTTAGGTTTTAGTGTTAGGGGTTAGGTTTAATGTTAGGATTAGAGTTTAGGTTAGTGTTAGTGTTAGGGGTTATCGTTAGGGTTGAGGGTTATGGTTAGGGTTGGGGTTGGGGATACAGTTAAGATTGACGTTAGTGTTGGGACTTGAGTTGGGGTTGGGGTTGGGATTGCGGTTGGGTTTAGGGTTGGGGTTGTGGTTAGGGGTTAGGGTTGGGGGTTGGGTTTACGTTTGGGGTTAGGATTGGGGTTGAAATTAGCCTTGGGGTTGGGGTTAGAGTTAGTGTTGGGTTACAGTTAGGGTTAGGGTTGGTGTTGGGGTTAGTTTAGCGTTAGTGTTAAGTTTATGGTTCCGGGCTAGGGATAGGTTTAGGACTAGGGCTGGTGCTAGCACTAGGGATTGGGTTAGGGGTTAGGGGCTGGGGTTGGGGTTGGTGTTTGGTGTTATGTTTAGTGTTGGAGTTAAGTGTGGGGTTAGAATAAGGGGTTGGGGTTAGGGGTAGGGTTGGGGGTAGGGTTAGGGATAGTGTTGGGGTTAAGGTTAGGGTTAGGGATGAGGGTTGGGGTTAGGGTTGGGGTTTAGGTTTTGGGTTCCGAGTTAGGGAAGAGTTTAAGCTTAGGATATGTGTTGGGGTTATAGTTGGTGTTGGGGTTAGGAGTTGGGGGTTAGGGTTGGGGGTTAGGGGTTGGGTTGAGGGTTGGGATTTGGTTTAGGGTTGGGTTTGGGTTTGGGGTTAGCATTACTCTTAGGTTTAGGGATAGAAGGGTTTTGGGTTCGGGTTAGGGTTAGGGATAGGCTTGGGGTTGAGGGTGTTGGTTAGGGATAGTGTTAGGTTTAGTTTGAGGCTTGGGTTTGGGGTTAGGGTTTGGGGTTTGGTTTAGGGTTATGGTAGGGGTTGGGTTTAAGTTTGGCGTTAATCTTGGGTTTAGGGTTACAAGAGGTTTAGTGTTAGGGTTAGGGATAGGGCTTAGAGTTGGGGTTAGTGTTGGGGTTAGGGGTTATGTTTGGGGTTTGGTTTAGGGTTAGGGGTAGGGTTAGGTTTAGGGTTAGCGTTACTCTTAGTTTTAGGGTAAGAAAGGTTTGGGGTTATGGTTGGGATTAGAGTTTGGGGTTAGTGTTGGGTTTGGGCTTAGTGTCAGGGTTTGCTTTAGGTTTAGGATTAGGGTTGGGGTTTGGTTTATGGTTGGGGTTAGTGTTAAGGTTAGCGTTACTCTTAGGTTTAGGGTAAGAAGGGTTTAGGGTTACAGTTATGGTTGGGGGTTAGGATTAGTGTTAGGGTTAGGGTTAGGGTAGGGTTTGGTTTAGGGTTGGGATTTGGGTTGGGGCTTGGTTTGGGGTTAGGGTTACTGTTAGGTTTTGGTTTAGGATCAGGGTCAGGGTCAGGGTCAGGGTAATTGTTGGGGTTAGCGTTAGGGTTACCATTAGTGTTAGGGTTAGCGTTAGGTATGGGGTTGGGGGTTAGGGTTTGTGTTAGGAATAGGGTTAGGGTTTAGCGTTAGGGTTGGGTTTGGGCTAAGTTTGGGGATGGGGATGGGTTGAGGTTGAGCTTAGGGTTGGGACTGGGGTTGGGGATAGGGTTGGGATTGTGGTTGGGTTTAGGGTAGGATTAGGGGTTAGGGTGAGGGTTGGGGTTAGGGTTAGTGTTGGGTTACAGTTAGGGTTAGGGTTCGTGTTAGGGTTAGTTTAGGGTTAGTTTTGGGGTTAGGGTTAGGGGTTCGTGTTAGGGTTAGTTTAGGGTTCGTGTTAGGGTTAGGGTTAGGGTTAGGGTTCGAGTTAGGGTTCATGTTAGGGTTAGGGTTAGTGTTCGCATTAGTTTTAGGGTTCGGTTTAGGGTTAGGGTTAGGGTTAGGGTTCATGTGAGGGTTAGTTTAGGGTTAGGGTTAGGGTTAAGTTTAGGGTTTGGGTTAGGGTTAGGGTTCGGGTTAGGGTAAGTGTTACTCTTAGGTTTAGGGTTAGGGATAGGGTTAGGGTTAGGGGTTAGGGTTAGGGGTTAGGGTTAGGGGTTGGTTTAGGGGTTAAGGTTAGGGTTAGGGTTAGGGTAAGTGTTACTCTTAGGTTTAGGGTTAGGGATAGGGATAGGGTTAGGGGTTAGGGGTTGGGGGTTAGGGTTAGGGTTAGGGTTATGTTTAGGGGTTAGGGTTAGGATTAGGGTTAGGGTTAGCGTTATTCTTAGGTTTAGCGTTAGAA
Organism: Nanger dama; assembly: GCA_917880005.1. NCBI lineage: Eukaryota > Metazoa > Chordata > Mammalia > Artiodactyla > Bovidae > Nanger > Nanger dama. The sequence continues at coordinate 41,836 of CAKJTW010000442.1, read as the reverse complement.
GGTTTAGGGTTCAGGTTAGGGTTAGGGATAGGGTTGGGTTTAGGGGTGTGGGTTAGGGATAGTGTGAGGTGAGTTTTGGGGTTTGGTTTGGGGTTAGGATTTGGATTAGGTTTGGGGTTAGCGTTAGTTTTAGGGTAAGCATTACTCTTGGGTTAAGGGTTAGAAGGGTTGAGGGTTAGGGTTAGGGATAGGGCTTAGGAGTTAGGGTTAGTTTTGGGGTTGAGGTTATGCTTGGGGTTTGGTTTGGGGTTGGGGTTGGGTTTAGGGTTAGCGTTACTCTTGGGTTTAGGGTAGAAGGGATTTGGGGTTACGGTTGGGGTTGGGGGTTAGGGTTAGTGTTACGGTTAGACTTGGGGTTAGGGTTGGTTTAGGGTTAGGATTAGGGTTGGGGTTTGGTTTAGGGTTGGGGTTAGTGTTAGGGTTAGCGTTACTCTTAGGGTTGGGGTTAGAAAATGTTTAGGAGGGTTAGTGTTGGGGGTTAGGGTTAAGTTAGCGTTAGGTTTAGGGTTAGGGTTTGGTTTAGGGTTAGGGTTAGTGTTGGTTTTTAGTGTTACCGCTAGGGTTGGGGTTACTGTTAGGTTTAGGTTTGGGGTCAGGGTCAGGGTGATTGTTGGGGTTAGCGTTAGGGTTACCATTAGCGTTAGGGTTAGCGTTAGGTTTAGGGTTAGGGGTTTTAGGGTCAGTGTTAGGAATAGGGTTAGGGTTTAGCGTTGGGGTTAGGTTTGGGGTTGGGTTTAGGGTTAGGGTTCGTGTTAGGGTTAGGGTTAGGGTTGGGGTTAGGGTTCGGGCTAGGGTTGGGGTTGGGTTTCGGGTTCGCGTTAGGGTTAGGGTTAGGGTTAGGGTTAGGGTTAGGTTTAGGGTTAGGGGTTAGGGTTAGTGTTAAGATTAGGATTAGGGGTTAGGGTTAGGGTTAGTGTTAGGGGTTATCGTTAGGGTTAGGGTTAGGGTTAGGATGGTTGGGCTTGGGGTTAGGGTTGAGGTTGAGGTTAGTGTTGGGACATGGTATGTGTTTAGGGTTGAGAATGTGGTTGGATTTAGGGTTGGGGTTGGGGTTAGTGTTAGGGTTGGTGTTAGGGTTAGGTTTAGGGTTAGTTTTGGGGTTGAAGTTACCCTTGGGTTGGGTTAGGGTTTGGTTTAGGGTTGGGGTTAGAGTTTGGTTTAGGGTTAAGTTTAGGGTAAGTGTTAGGATAAGTGTTACTCTTAGGTTTAGGATTAGGGTTAGGGGTTGGGATTAGGGTTAGGGTTAGTGTTGGGGTAGGGATTATGGTTGGGTTTGGGGATAGTTTTAGGGTTAGGGTCAGGGTAAGCATTACTCTTGGGTTTAGGGTTAGAAGAGATTTGGGGTTGGGCTTGGGGTTTAGGGTTAGGGTTGGGGTTTGGTTTAGGGTTAAGGTTAGGGTTAGGGTTAGGGTAAGTGTTATTCTTAGGTTTAGGGTTTGGGTTGGGTTTGGGGTTAGGGTTGGGGTATTGGGTTGGGGTTAGTTTTAGGTTTAGGGTTTGGTTTAGGGTTAGGGTTAGGTTTGGGTTTAGCGTTACTCTTGGGTTTAGGGTTAGAAGGGGTTTGGGGTTTGGGTCAGGGTTAGGGATAGGGTTAGGGTTAGGGGTGTTGGTTAGGGATAGTGTTAGGATTAGTTTTAGGGTTTGGTTTAGGGTTAGGTTGGGGTTACGTTTAGGGTTTGGTTTCGGGTTAGGGTTATTGTTACATTTAGGGTTAGCATTACTCTTGGGTTTAGGATTAGAAGGTTTGGGGTTGGGGTTGGGGTTGGGGCTTAAAGTTAGGGTTAGTGTTGGGGTTAGGGTTATGTTTGGGGTTTGGTTTAAGGTAGGATTAGGGTTGGGTTTGGGGTTAGCGTTACTCGTGAGGTTTAGAGTAAGAAGGGGTTTAGGGTTACGGTTGGGGTGAGGGTTGGGGTTAGCGTTAGGGTTAGGCTTAGTGTTAGGGGTTTGGTTTAGGGTTAGGGTTAGTGTTAGGGTTAGCGTTACTCTTGGGTTTAGGGTTAGAAAAGTTTTAAGGTTGGGGTTGGGGTTAGGGGTTAGGGTTAAGGTAAGGGTTAGGTTTAGGGTTGGGGTTTGGTTTAGGGTTAGGTTTAGTGTTGGTGTTTAGGGTTACTGTTAGGGTTAGGGGTTAGGTTTAGGTCAGGGTCAGGGTCAGGGTCAGGGTAGTTGTTAGGGTTAGCGTTAGGGTTACCACTAGCGTTAGGGTTAGCGTTAGGTTTGGGGTTAGGGGTTAGGGTTTGTGTTAGGAATAGGGTTAGGGTTTAGCGTTAGGTTTAGGTTTAGGGCTAAGGTTGGGGTTGGGGATGGGTTGAGGTTGAGGTTAGGGTTGGGACTGGGCTTGTGGTTAGGGTCGGGATTGTGGTTGGGTTTAGGGTTGGATTTCGGGTTAAGGTGAGCGTTGGGGTTAGAGTTAGGGTTAGGATTGGGGTTGAAGTTAGCGTTGGGGTTGGGGTTAGGGTTAGTGTTGGGTTACAGTTAGGGTTAGGGTTCGTGTTAGGGTTAGTTTAGGGTTAGTGTTAGGGTTAGGGTTAGGGTTCGTGTTAGGGTTAGTTTAGGGTTAGTGTTAGGGTTAGGGTTCGTGTTAGGGTTCATGTTAGGGTTCGTATTAGGGTTAGGGTTAGGGTTAGGGTTACGGTTGCGGTCAGATTTGGGGTTCGGTTTAGAGTAGGGTTCGTGTTAGGGTTAGTATAGGGTTAGTGTTAGTGTTAGGGTTAGGGTTCTTGTTAAGGTTAGGTTTAGGGTTAGGTTTAGGGTTAGGGTTCGGGTTAGGGTTCGGGGTTAGGGTTAGGGTTCAGGTTGGGTTGGGGTTTGGGTTCGGGTTTGGTTTAAGGTTAGGTTTAGGGGTGAGTTAGGGTTAGGTTTAGGGTTAGGGGTGGGTTGGGGTTAGGGTTAGGGTTAGGGAGGGTTAAGGTGAGGGTTATGGTTACGTTTTGGGGTTGGGGTTAGGGAAAGAGTTTGGGCTTAGGAAATATGTTTGGGTTATAGAGAAGGTTAGGGTTAGGGGTTGGGCCTGGGGCTGGGGTTGGGGTTAGGGTAGGGTTAGGGGAGCGTTGGTGTTTGGGTTGGGTTTGGGGTTAAGGTAAGCATTACTATTAGGTTTATTGTTAGGATTAGGGTTGGGTTTGGGGTATGGGGTTGGGGTTGGGGGTTGGGATTAGGGTTGGGGTTGGGGTTGGGGTGGGGTTTAGGGTTAAGGTGAGGGTTAGTTTTAGGGTTGGGGTTTGGTTTAGGGTTAGGGTTAGTGTTGGTGTTTGGGGTTAGCGTTGGGGTTGGGGTTACTGTGAGGATTGGGTTTGGGTTTGGGGACAGGGTCAGGGTCAGGGTCAGGTTAATTGTTGGGGTTAGCGTTAAGGTTACCATTAGCGTTAGGGTTAGCATTAGGTTTAGGGTTAGGGGTTAGGATTAGTTTTAGGAATAGGGTTAGGGTTTAACGTCTGGGTTGGGTTTGGGGCTAAGGTTGGTGTTGGGGTTGGGTTGAGGTTGAGGGTAGGGTTGGTACTGGAGTTGGGGTTAGGGTTGGGATTGTGATTGGGTTTAGGGTTGGGTTTGGGGTTAGGTTGAGGGTTGGGGTTAGGGTTAGGGTTAGGATTGGGGTTGAAGTTAGCATTGGGGTTGGGGTTAGGGTTGATGTTGGGTTACAGTTAGGGTTAGGGTTCGTGTTAGGGTTAGTTTAGGGTTAGTGTTAGGGTTAGGGTTAGGGTTCGTGTTAGGGATAGTTTAGGGTTATTGTTAGGGTTAGGGTTAGGGTTAGTGTTAGGGTTAGGGTAAGGGTTCGGGTAGGGTTAAGGTTTGGATTAGAGTTTAGGGTTCGTGTTAGCATTAGTTTAGGGTTAGCGTTAGTGTTAGGGTTAGGGTTCGGGTTCGTGTTAGGGTTAGGGTTAGGGTTAGGGTTATGCTTAGGGGTGGGTTAGGGTTAGGGTTATGGTTAGTTTTGGGTTGGGGTTGGGGTTATTGTTATGTTTATGGTTGGGGTTAGGGGTTAGGGTTGGGGTTAGGGTTAGGGGTTAGTGTGGGGTTATGGTTTGGGGTTAGGGTTGGGGTTAGGGTTGGGGTTAGGGTTAGGTTTGGGTTTAGGGGTTAAGGTTAGTGTTAGGATTAGGATTAGGGGTTGGGGTTATGGTTAGTGTTAGGGGTTATTGTTGGGGTAGCGGTTAGCGTTAAGGTCGGGGTTGGGGTTGGGGTTGGTTTGAAGTTAGTGTTGGGACTTGGGTTGGGGTTAGGGTTGGGATTGAGGTTGGGTTTAGGGTTAGGGTTGGGGTTGGGGTTAGGGGTGGGTTGGGGCTTGGGTTGGGGTTAGGTGTGGGTTAGGGTTAGGGTTAGGGTTATGGTTATGGTTGGGGTTAGGGGTTAGGGTTGGGGTTAGGGTTAGGGTTAGTGTTGGGGTTATGCTTTAGGATTAGGGTTAGGGTTAGGGCTGGGATTGTGGTTGGGTTTAGGGTTGGGTTTGAGGTTAGGGTGAGGGTTGGGGTTAGGGTTAGGTTTAGGTTTGGTGTTGAAGTTAGCATTGGGGTTGGGGTTAGGGTGAGTGTTGGGTTACAGTTAGGGTTGGGGTTCGTGTTAGGGTTTAGTTTAGTGTTAGTGTTAGGGTTAGGGATAGGGTTCGTGTTAGGGTTAGTTTAGGGTTAGTGTTAAGGTTAGGGTTCGTGTTGGGGTTCGTGTTTAGGGTTAGGGTTAGGGTTCGGGTTGCGTGTTAGGGTTCGGTTTAGGGTTAGTGTTAGCGTTACGGTTGGGGTTAGGGGTTAAGTTTCGGGTTAGGGTTAGGGTTCAGGTTAGGGTTAGGGTTCGGGTTCGGGTTGGTGTTTAGTGTCATGTTTAGTGTTAGAGTTAAGTGTAGGGATAGGGTGAGGTGTTAGGGTTAGGGATAGTGGTAGTGTTAAGGTTAGGGTTAGGAATGAGGGTTAGGATTAGGGTTGGGTTTTTGGGGTTAGGGTTAGGGAAAGAGTTTAGGCTTAGGATATGTGTTGGGGTTATAGTAAGGGTTGGGGTTAGGGTTAGGCCTGGGGCTGGGGTTGGGGGTTGGGGTTGGGGTTAGGGTAGGGATGGTGTTGTGGTTGGGTTTAGGGTTAAGGTTAGCATTAATGTTAGGTTTATTGTTGGGTTTGGGGTTGGGTTTGGGGTATGGGGTTGGGGTTGGGGTTAGGGGTTGGGATTAGGATTATGGTTAGGGTTGGGGTAGGGGTTAGGGTTGGGGTTGGGGATAGGTTTGGGGTTATGGTTAGGGTTAGCGTTACTCTTGGGTTTGGGGTTTGAAGAGATTTGGGGTTGGGGTTGGGGGTTGGGGTTGGGGTTGGGGTTTGGTTTAGGGTTAAGGTTAGGGGTTGGGGTAAGTGTGACTCTTGGGTTTGGGGTTGGGGTTAGTGTTGGTGTTAGGGTTAGGGGTTAGGGTTGGGGTTGGGGTTTGGTTTAGGGTTAGGGTTAGGGTTATGGTTAGCGTTACTCTTAGGTTTGGGGTTAGAAGGGTTTGGGGTTCGGGTTAGGGTTAGGGATAGGGTTAGGGTTAGGGGTGTTGGTTAGGGATAGTGTTAGGGTTGGTTTTAGGGTTTGGTTTAGGGTTAGGGTTAGGATTAGGTTTAATGTTTGGTTTGGGGTTGGGGTGGGTTGGGTTTGGGGTTAGCGTTACTCTTGGGTTTAGGGTTAGAAGGTTTGGGGTTAGGGTTAGGAATAGGGCTTAGTGTTAAGGTTAGTGTTAGAGTTGGGGTTATATTTGGGGTTTGGTTTGGGGTTACGGTTGGGTTTAGGGTTAGCCTTACTTTTGGGTTTAGGGTTAGAAAGGATTAGGGTTAGGGGTTGGGGTTGGGGGTTAGTGTTAGGTCACGGATAGATTTGGGGTTAGGGTTTGGTTTGGGGTTAGGGTTAGTGTTAGTATTTAGGATTAGCGTTAGAGTTGGGGTTACTGTTAGGGTTAGGTTTAGGTTTGGGGTCAGGTTCAAGGACAGGGTCAGGGTAATTGTGAGGTTAGCGTTAGGATTACCATTGCGTTAGGGGTTAGCGTTAGGTTTAGGGTAAGGGGTTAGGGTTAGTGTTAGGAATAGGGTTAGGGTTTAGCATTAGGGTTGGGGTTAGGGCTGATGTTGGGATTGGGGTTGGGTTGAGGTTGAGGTTAGGGTTGGGACTGGGATTGCGTTAGGTTTGGGATTGTGGTTGGGTTTGGGGTTGGGTTTGGGGTTAGGGTGAGGTTGGGGTTAGAGTTAGTGTTAGGATTGGAGTTGAAGTTAGCGTTGGGGTTGTGGTTAGGTTTAGTGTTGGGTTACAGTTAGGGTTGGGGTTCTTGTTAAGGTTAGTTTAGGGTTAGTGTTAGGGTTAGAGTTAGGGGTTCGTGTTAGGGTTAGTTTAGGGTTAGTTTAGGGGTTAGGGTTAGGGTTGGGGTTCGAGTTAGGGTTCATGTTAGGGTTAGGGTTCGGGTTCGGGTTGGGGTTCGAGTTAGGGTTAGGGTTCTTGTTAGGGTTAGTTTAGGGTTAGTGTTAGTGTTAGGGGCTGGGGTTAGAGTTTGTGTTAGGGTTAGGTTTAGGGTTAGGGTTCGGGTTCGGGTTAGGGTTCAGGTCGGGTTCAGGTAAGGGTTGTAGGGTTAGGGTTAGGGTGGGTTAGTGTTAGGGTTAGTTTAGGTTTAGGGGTTGTGTTAGTGTTAGGGTTAGGGTTAGGGTTTGGGTAGGTGTTGGTGTTAGGGTTAGGGTTAGGGTTGGGGTTAGGGGTTAGGGTTAGGGTTTGGGGTTAGGGTTAGTGTTTGGTGTTAGGTTTGGGTTGGGGTTTGGGGTTAGGGTAAGCCTTAGGGTTAAGTTTGGTGTTAAGTGTTAGCATTAGTGTTATGATTAGGGTTAGGGGTTGGGGTTAGGGTTAGTGTTAGGGGTTATTGTTGGGGTTAGGGTTAGGGTTGGGTTGGGGTTGGGGTTAGGGTTGGGTTGAGGTTAGTGTTGGGACTTGAGTTGGGGTTAGGGTTGGGATTGTGGTTGGGGTTAGGGTTGGGGTTGGGGTTAGGGTTAGGTTTAGGTTTAGGATTGGGGTCTAAATTAGCCTTGGGGTTGGGGTTAGAGTTAGTGTTGTGTTACAGTTAGGGTTAGGGTTGGTGTTAGTGTTAGTTTAGCGTTAGTGTTAAGTTTATGGTTCGGGCTAGCGATAGGTTTAGGACTAGGGCTAGTGCTAGCGCTAGGGAGTGGGGTAGGGTTGGGGCTAGGATTAGGGTTAGTGTTTATTGTTATGTTTGGGGTTAGGGTTAAGTGTGGGGATACGGTGAGGGGTTGGGGAATAGTGTTAGTGTTGGGGATAGTGTTAGGGTTAAGGTTAAGGTTAGTGATGCGGGAATAGGGCTGGGGTTAGGATTTGGGGTTGGGTTTGGGGTAGAGTTTGGGCTTAGGATATGTGTTGGGGTTATAGTTGGGGTTGGGGTTAGGGTTAGCCTGGGGCTGGGGTTAGGGTAGGGTGGGATTAGGGTAGGGTTGGTGTTGGGGTTGGGTTTGGGGTTGGGTTCGCATTACTATTAGGTTTATTGTTGGGTGTGGGGTTAGGTTTGGGGTATGGGGTTTGGGTTGGGGTTAGGGGTTGGGATTAGGGTTAGGGTTAGGGTTGGAGATAGGTTTAGGTTTGGGGTTGGTGTTAGCGTTACTCTTGGGTTTAGGATTAGAAGACATTTAGGGTTACTGTTGGGTGTTAGGTTTAGGGTTAGTGTTTGGTTTGGGGTTAAGGTTAGGGTTAGGGTTAGGGTAAGTGTTACTCTTAGGTTTAGGGTTCGGGTTCGGGGTTGGGGTTAGGGAATAGGGGTTAGGGTTGGGGGTTAGTGTTAGGGTTAGGTTTTGGTTTAGGGTTAGGGTTAGGGTTAGGGTTAGGGGTTAGGATTAGGGTTAGGGTTAGGGTTGAGGTAGGGGTTAGGGTTAGCGTTGGGGATAGATTTGGGGTTAGGGTTAGGTTTGCGTTACTCTTAGGTTTAAGGTTGAAGGGTTTGGGGTTAGGGTTAGGGTTGGGGTTTGGGGTTAGGGTTGGGGTTGGGGTTGGGCTTCGGGTTGGGGTTAGGGTTCGGGTTAGGTTGGGTTGGGGTTCGTGTTAGGGTTAGTTTAGGGTTAGTGTTAGGGTTACAGTTAGGGTTAGGGTTCGTGTTAGGGTTCGGATTAGCTTTAGGTTGGGGTTCGGGTTCAGGTTAGGGTTAGGGTTAGGGTTAGGGTTCCGGTTAGGGGTGGGTTAGCGTTAGGGTTAGGGTTAGGGGTGGGTTAGGGTTAGGTTTAGGGTTAGGGGTGGGTTAGTGTTAGGGATAGGGTTAGGGTTAGGGTTAGGGTTAGGGTTAGTGTTAGGGTTAGGGTTGGGGGTTAGGGTTAGGATTAGGGTTGGGTTTAGTGTTAGGGTTAGGGTTAGGGTTGGGTTTGGGGTTAGGGGTTAAGGTTAGTGTTAGCATTAGGGTTAGGGGATAAGGTTAGTGTTACTGTTAGGGGTTATTGTTGGGGTTAGGGTTAGGGTTAAGGTTGGTGTTGGGATTAGGGTTGAGGTTGAGGTTAGTGTTGGGACTTGGTTGGGGTTAGGGTTGAGATTGTGGTTGTGTTGAGGGTTGGGTTTGGGGTTAGGGTTGGGGTTGGGGTTAGGGTTTAGGTTTAGGGTTAGGATTGGGGTTGAAATTAGCCTTGGGGTTGTGGTTGGGTTTAGTGTCGGGTTACATTTAGGGTTTGGGTTTGTGTTAGGGTTAATTTAGAGTTAGTGTTAAGTAGATGGTTCGGGCTGGGGATAGGTTTGGGACTAGCGCTAGTGCTAGCGCAAGGGATTGGGCTAGGGTTGGGGCTGGGGTTAGGGTTAGTGTCTAGTGTTATGTTTAGGGTTAGGGGTTAAGTTAAGTGATAGGGTGAGGGTTGGGGTTAGGGTAAGGGTTATGGATAGTGTTAGGGTTAAGGTAAGGGTTAGGGATGAGGGTTAGGGTTAGGATTAGGTTTTGGGTTCGTGTTAGGGTTAGTTTAGGGTTAGTGTTAGGGTTACGGTTGGGGTTAGGGTTCGTGTTAGGGTTCGGATTAGCTTTAGGTTTAGGGTTCGGGTTCGGGTTAGGGTTAGGGTTAGGGTTCGGGTTCCGTTAGGGGTGGGTTAGCGTTAGGGGTTAGGGTTAGGGGTGGGTTAGGGTTAGGTTTAGGGTTAGGGGTGGGTTAGTGTTAGGGATAGGGTTAGGGTTAGGGTTAGGGTTAGTGTTAGGGTTAGGGTTGGGGGTTAGGGTTAGGATTAGGGTTTAGGGTTTAGTGTTAGGGTTAGGGTTAGGGTTTAGGTTTAGGGTTAGGGGTTAAGGTTAGTGTTAGCATTGGGGTTAGGGGTTAAGGTTAGTGTTACTGTTAGGTGTTATTGTTGGGGTTAGGGTTAGGGTTAAGGTTGGTGTTGGGATTAGGGTTGAGGTTGAGGTTAGTGTTGGGACTTGGTTGGGGTTAGGGTTGAGATTGTGGTTGTGTTGAGGGTTGGGTTTGGGGTTAGGGTTGGGGTTGGGGTTAGGGTTAGGTTTAGGGTTAGGATTGGGGTTGAAATTAGCCTTGGGGTTGTGGTTGGGTTGGTGTCGGGTTACATTTAGGGTTTGGGTTTGTGTTAGGGTTAATTTAGAGTTAGTGTTAAGTAGATGGTTCGGGCTGGGGATGGGTTTAGGACTAGGGCTAGTGCTAGCGCAAGGGATTGGGTTAGGGTTGGGGCTAGGGTTTGGGGTGAGTGTCTAGTGTTATGTTTAGGGTTAGGGTTAAGTTAAGTGATAGGGTGAGGGGTTGGGGTTGGGGTAAGGGTTATGGATAGTGTTAGGGTTAAGGTAAGGGTTAGGGATGAGGGTTAGGGTTGGGATTAGGTTTTGGGTTAGCATAACTCTTGGGTTTAGGTTAAGAATAAGTTTAGGGTTACGTTTAGGTTTGGGGGTTAGGTTTAGTGTTGGGGTTAGGCTTAGGGTTGGGGTTGGTTTAGGGTTAGGATTAGTTTTGGGGTTTGGTTTAGGGTAAGGGTTAGGAGTTAGAGTTAGCGTTATTCTTGGGTTTAGGGTTAGAAAGGTTTGGGGTTACGGTTGGGGTTGGGGGTTAGGTTTAAGGTAAGGGTTAGGTTTAGTCTTGGGGTTTGGTTTAGTGTTAGGGTTAGTGTTAGTGTTTAGGGTTAGCGTTAGGATTAGGGTTACTGTTAGGGTTAGGTTTGGGTTTGGGGTCAGGGTCAGCGTCAAGGTCAGGGTAATTGTTACGGTTGGCGTTAGGGTTACCATTAGCGTTAGGGTTAGCGTTAGGTTTAGGGTTAGGGATTGGCGTTAGTGTTAGGAATACGGTGAGGGTTTAGCGTTAAGGTTAGGGTTAGGGCTAAGGTTGGAGTTGAGGTTGAGTTGAGGTTGAGGTTAGGGTTGGGACTGGGGTTGGGGTTAGGGTTGAGATTTTGGTTGGGTTTAGGTTTAGGTTTGAGGTTAGGGTGAGGGTTGGGGGTTAGAGTTAGGGTTAGGATTGGGGTTGAAGTTAGCATTGGGGTTGGGTTTAGGGTTAGTGTTGGGTTACAGTTAGGGTTAGGGGTTCGTGTTAGGGTTAGTTTAGGGTTAGTGTTAGGGTTAGGGTTAGGGTTAGGGTTGGGGTTGGGGTTAGGGTTGGGGTTAGGGGTTGGGGTTGGGGTTAGCGTTACTCTTGGTTTAGGGTTAGAAGATATTTGGGGTTAGGGTTAGGGGTTGGGTTTGGGGTTGGGGTTTGGTTTATGGTTAAGGTTATGGTTACGGTTAGGGTAAGTCTTACTCTTAGGTTTAGGGTTATGGTTGGGGTTAGGGTTAGGGTTAGGGGTTAGGGTTGGGGGTTAGGGTTAGGGTTGGGGTTTGGTTTAGGGTTAGGGTTAGGGGTTGGGGTTAGCGTTACTCTTGGGTTTAGGGTTAGAAGGGTTTGGGTTTCGGGTTAGAGTAAGGGATAGGGTTAGGTTTAGGGGTGTTGGTTAGGGATAGTGTTAGGGTTAGTATAAGGATTTGGTTTGGGGTTAGGTTTGGGGTTTGGTTTGGGTTAGGGTTAGGGGGTTAGGCTTAGGGTTAGCATTACTCTTGGGTTTGGGGTGACAAGAGGTTTGGGGTTAGGGTTAGGGATGGGGCTTAGAGTTAGTGTTGGTGTTGGGGTTAGGATTATGTTTAGGGTTTGGTTTAGGGTTGGGGTAGGGTTAGGTTTGGGGTTGGCGTTACTCTTGGGTTTAGGATAAGATGAGGTTTGGGGTTACGGTTGGGGTGAGGGGTTAGGATTAGTGTTAGGGTTAAGCTTGGGGGTTGGGATTTGGTTTGGGGTTAGGATTAGGGTTAGAGTTTGGTTTAGGGTTAGGGTTAGTGTTAGGGTTAGCGTTACTTTTAGGTTTAGGGTTAGAAAAGTTTGGGGTTAGGGTAAGGGTTAGGGTTTAGGGTTATGGTAGGGTTAGGTATGGGGTTAGGGTTTGGTTTAGGGTTGGGTTAGAGTTAGTGTTTAGGGTTAGCGTTGGGGTTAGGGTTACTGTTAGGGTTAGGTTTGGGTTTGGGGTCCGGGTCAGGGGTCAGGGTCAGGGTAATTTTGGGGGTTAGCGTTAGGGTTACCATTAGCGTTGGGTTTAGCGTTAAGTTTGGGGTTCGGGGTTAGGGTTAGTGTTAGGAATAGGGTTAGGGGTTTAGCGTTAGGGTTAGGGTTAGAGCTAAGGTTGGGTTTGGGGTTGGGTTGAGGTTGAGGTTAGGGTTGGGACTGAGGGTGGGGTTAGGTTTGGGATTGTGGTTGGGTTTAGGTTTGGATTTGGGGATAGAGTGAGGGATGGGGTTAGAGTTAGGGTTAGGATTGGGGTTGAAGTTAGCGTTGGGTTGGGGTTAGGGTTAGTGTTGGGTTACAGTTAGGGTTAGGGATCGTGTTAGGGTTAGTTTAGGGTTAGTGTTAGGGTTACGGTCAGGGGTTCGTGTTAGGGTTAGTTTAGGGTTAGTGTTAGGGTTAGGGTTAGAGTTAGGGTTCGTGTTAGTGTTCGTGTTCAGGTTAGGGTTAGGGTTCGGGTTCGGGTTAGGGTTCGGTTTAGGGTTGGGGTTTGTGTTAGGGTTTGGTTTAGGGTTAGGGTTCAGGTTAGGGTTAGGGTTCTGGTTCGGGTTGGGGTTAGGTTTAGGGTTAGGTTTAGGGTTAGGTTTAGGTTTAGGGTTGGTGTTAGGTTGGGGTTAGGTTTGGGGTTAGGGGTGGGTTGGGGTTGGGGTTAAGGTAAGTGTTGGGGTTTAGCGTTAGGGTTAGGTTAGGGTTAGGGTTAGGGGTTGGGGGTTGGGTTTAATGTTAGGATTAGGCTTAGTGGTTAGGGTTGGGGTTAGTGTTAGGGGTTATCGTTAGGGTTAGGGTTATGGTTAGGGTTGGGGTTGGGGATACAGTTAAGATTGACGTTAGTGTTGGGACTTGGGTTGGTGTTAGGGTTGGGATTGCGGTTGGGTTTAGGGTTGGGGTTGTGGTTAGGGTTAGGGTTGGGGTTAGGTTTACGTTTAGGGTTAGGATTAGGGTTGAAATTAGCCTTGGTGTTGGGGTTAGAGTTAATGTTGGGTTACAGTTAGGGTTGGGGTTGGTGTTAGGGTTAGTTTAGCGTTAGTGTTAAGTTTATGGTTCGGGCTAGGGATAGGTTTGGGACTAGGGCTAGTGCTAGCACTAGGGATTGGGTTAGGGGTTAGGGCTAGGGTTAGGGTTAGTGTTTAGTGTTATGTATAGTGTTAGGGAGTTAAGTGTGGGGTTAGGGTAAGGGGTTGGGGTTATGGGTAGGGTTAGGGATAGTGTTAGGGTTAAGGTTGGGTTTAGGGATGTGGGTTGGGGTTAGGTTTGGGGTTTGGTATTTGGGTTCGAGTTAGGGAAAGAGTTTAAGCTTAGGATATGTGTTAGGGATATAGTTAGGGTTGGGGTTAGGGTTGGGGGTTAGGGTTGGGGTTTGGGTTGAGGGTTACGATTTGGTTTAGGGTTATGGTTAGCATTACTCTCTGGTTTAGGGATAGAAGAGGTTTTGGGTTCGGGTTAGGGTTAGGGATAGGCTTAGGGTTAAGGGTGTTGATTAGGGATAGTGTTAGGTTTAGTTTGAGGCTTAGGTTTAGGGTTAGTGTTGGGGTTGGGGTTAGGGTTTGGTTTAGGGTTAGGGTAGGGGTTAGGTTTTGGGTTAGCGTTAATCTTAGGTTTAGGGTTACAAGAGGTTTAGTGTTAGGGTTAGGGATAGGGCTTAGGGTTAGGGTTAGTATTGGGGTTGGGGGTTATGTTTGGGGTTTGGTTTAGGCTTAGGGGTAGGGTTAGGTTTAGGGTTAGCATTACTCTTGGGTTTAGGGTTAGAAGAGGTTTGGGGTTACGTTTGGGATTAGGGTTTGGGGTTGGGGTTAGGTTTGGGCTTAGTGTCAGGGTTTGCTTTAGGTTTAGGATTAGGGTTAGGGTTTGGTTTATGGTTGGGGTTAGTGTTAAGGTTAGCGTTACTCTTGGGTTTAGGGTAAGAAGGGTTTGGGGTTACAGTTATGGTTGGGGGTTAGGATTAGTGTTGGGGTTAGGCTTAGGGTTGGGGTTTGGTTTAGGGTTAGGATTTGGGTTGGGGTTTGGTTTAGGGTTAGGGTTAGTGTTAGGCTTAGCGTTGGGGTTAGGGTTACTGTTGGGTTTAGGTATGGGTTTGGGATCAGGGTCAGGGTCAGGGTCAGGGTTATTGTTGGGGTTAGCGTTGGGGTTACCATTAGTGTTAGGGTTAGCGTTAGGTATGGGGTTGGGGTTAGGGTTTGTATTAGGAATAGGGTTAGGGTTTAGCGTTGGGGTTTGGTTAGGGGCTTGGGTTGGGGATGGGGATGGGTTGAGGTTGAGCTTAGGGTTGGGACTGGGGTTGAGGTTGGGGTTGGGATTGTGGTTGGGTTTAGGGTTGGGTTAGGGGTTAGGGTGAGGGTTGGGGTTAGGGTTAGTGTTAGGATTGGGGTTGAAGTCAGCGCTGGGGTTGGGGTTTAGGGTTAGTGTTGGGTTACAGTTAGGGTTAGGGTTCATGTTAGGGTTAATTTAGGGTTAGTGTTAGGGTTAGGGTTGGGGTTCATGTTAGGGTTAGTTTAGGGTTCGTGTTAGGGTTAGGGTTAGGGTTAGGGTTCGGTTAGGTTCGTGTTAGGTTTAGGGTTAGTGTTCGCGTTAGTTTTAGGGTTCAGTTTAGGGTGAGGGTTCGTGTTAGGGTTAATTTAGGGTTAGTGTTAGGGTTAGGGTTAGGGTTCATGTTGGGGTTAGTTTAGGGTTGGGGTTAGGTTTAAGGTTAGGGTTCGGGTTAGGGTTGGGGTTAGGGTTAGGGGTTCAGTTTAGGGTGAGTGTTACTCTTAGGTTTAGGGTTAGGGATAGGGTTAGGGTTAGGGGTTAGGGTTAGGGTTAGGGTTAGGGGTTGATTTGGGGTTAAGGTTGGGGTTAGGGTTAGGGTAAGTGTTACTCTTAGGTTTAGGGTTAGGGATAGGGATAGGGTTAGGGGTTAGGGTTAGGGTTAGGGGTTTTGGGTTTGTTTAGGGTTAGGGTTAGGGTTAGCGTTATTCTTAGGTTTAGCGTTAGAAGGGGTTTAGTGTTCGGGTTAGGGTTAGGGATAGGGTTTGGTTTCGGGGTGTTGGTTAGGGATAGTGTGAGGGTTAGTTTTGGGGTTTGGTTTATGGTTAGGATTAGGATTAGGTTTGGGGTTAGCATTAGGTTTAGGGTTAGCATTACTCTTGGGTTAAGGGTTAGAAGGGTTGAGGTTAGGGTTAGGGATAGGGCTTAGAGTTAGGGTTAATTTTGGGGTTAGGGTTATGTTAGGGTTTGGTTGAGGGTTAGGGTTGGGTTTAGGTTTAGCGTTACTCTTGGGTTTAGGGTAAGAAGAGGTTTGGGGTTACGGTTGGGGTTGGGGGTTGGGGTTAGTGTTAGGGTTAGGCTTAGGGTTGGGGTTGGTTTAGGGTTAGGATTAGGGTTGGGGTTTGGTTTGGGGTTAGGGTTGGTGTTAGGATTAGCGTTACTCTTGGGTTTAGGGTTAGAAAATGTTTAGGGTTGGGGTTGGGGGTTAGGGTTAAGTTAGCGTTAGGTTTGGGGTTAGGGTTTGGTTTGGGGTTAGGGTTGGTGTTAGTTTTTAGTGTTAGCGTTAGGGTTAGGGTTGCTGTTAGCTTTGGGTTTAGGTTGTCAGGGGTCAGGGTCAGGGTAATTGTTGGGGTTAGCGTTAGGGTTACCATTCGCGTTAGGGTTAGCGTTGGGTTTGGGGTTAGGGGTTAGGGTCAGTGTTAGGAATAGGGTTAGGGTTTGGCGTTAGGGTTGGGTTTGGGGTTAGGATTCGTGTTACGGATAGGGTTAGGGTTAGGGTTAGGGTTCGGGCTGGGGTTTAGGGTTAGGTTTTGGGTTCGCGTTAGGGTTAGGGTTAGGGTTAGGGTTAGGGTTAGGTTAGGATTAGGTTTAGGGTTAGGGGTGGCTTGGGGTTAGGGTTGGGGTTGGGGTTGGGGTTTAGGATTAGGGTTAGGGTTAGGGTTAGGTTTAGGGTTAGGGTTGGGGTTAGTGTTAAGATTGGGATTAAGGGTTAGGGTTAGGGTTAGTGTTAGGGGTTATCGTTAGGGTTAGGGTTTAGGGTTAAGGTTGGGGATGGGTTTAGGGTTGATGTTGAGGTTAGTGTTGGGACTTGGGTTGTGTTTAGTGCTGAGAATGTGGTTGGGTTTAGAGTTGGGGTTGGGGTTAGTGTTAGGGTTGCTGTTAGGGTTAGGTTTAGGGTTAGTTTTGGGGTTGAAATTAGCCTTGGGTTGGGGTTAGGGTTAGGTTTGGGGTTGGGGTTAGGGTTTGGTTTAGGGTTAAGTTTAGGATAAGTGTTAGGATAAGTGTTACTCTGAGGTTTGGGGTTAGGGTTAGGGGTTAGGATTAGGGTTAGGGTTAGTGTTGGGGTAGGGGTTATGGTTGGGTTTGGGGATAGTTTTGGGGTTAGGGTCAGGGTAAGCATTACTCTTGGGTTTAGGGATAGAAGAGATTTGGGGTTGGGCTTGGGGTTTGGGGTTAGGGTTGGGTTTGGTTTGGGGTTGGGGTTGGGGTTAGGGTAGAGTGTTACTCTTGGGTTTAGGGTTAGGGTTAGGTTTGGGGTTAGGGTTAGGGTTTTGGGTTGAGGGTTAGTTTTAGGTTTGGGGTTTGGTTTGGGGTTGGGGTTGGATTTGGGTTTAGCGTTACTCTTAGGTTTAGGGTTAGAAGGGGTTTGGGGTTTGGGTCAGGTTTAGGGATGGGGTTGGGGTTAGGGGTGTTGGTTAGGGATAGTGTTAGGATTAGTTTTGGGGTTTGGTTTAGGGTTGGGGTTAGTGTTGGATTTAGGGTTAGCATTACTCTTGGGTTTAGGATTAGAAGGGTTTAGGGGGTTGGGGCTAGGGATAGGCCTTAGGGTTGGGGTTAGTGTTGGGGTTAGGGTTATGTTTGGGGTTTGGTTTAGGGTTAGGATTAGGGTTGGGTTTAGGGTTAGCATTACTCGTAGGTTTAGGGTAAGAAAGGGTTTAGGGGTTACGGTTGGGGTAGGGGGTTGGGTTTGGCGTTGGGGTTAGGCTTAGTGTTGGGGTTTGGTTTGGGGTTAGGGTTAGTGTTAAGGTTAGCGTTACTCTTGGGTTTAGGGTTAGAAAAGTTTTAAGGTTGGGGTTAGGGTTAGGGGTTGGGGTTAAGGTAAGGGTTAGGTTTGGGGTTGGGGTTTGGTTTAGGGTTAGGGTTGGTGTTTGGGGTTAGCGTTGGGGTTAGGGTTACTGTTAGGGTTGGGTTTGGGTTTGAGGTCAGGATCAGGGTCAGGGTCAGGGTAATTGTTTGGGTTAGCGTTAGGGTTACCATTCGCGTTAGGGTTAGCATTAGGTTTAGGGTTACGGGTTAGGGTTAGTGTTAGGAACAGGGTTGGGTTTTCGAGTTAGGTTTAGGTTAAGGCTAAGGTTGGGGTTGGGGATTGGTTGAGGTGGAGGTTAGGGTTGGGACTGGGGTTGGGGTTAGGTTCGGGATTGTGGTTGAGTTTAGGGTTGGGTTTGGGGTTAAGGTGAGTGTTGGGGTTAGGGTTAGGGTTAGGATTGGGGTTGAAGTTAGCGTTGGGGTTGGGGTTAGGGTTATTGGTGTTTGGATACAGTTAGGGTTAGGGTTCGTGTTGGGGTTAGTGTTAGGGTTAGGGTTCGTGTTAGGGTTCATGTTAGGGTTCGTATTAGGGTTAGGGGTTAGGGTTAGGGTTAGGTTTGGGTTCGGTTTAGAATAGGGTTCGTGTTGAGGCTTAGGTTAGGGTTAGTGTTAGGGTTAGGATTAGGGTTCATGTTAAGGTTAGGTTTGGGGTTAGGGTTAGGGTTAGGGTTCGGGTTGGGGTTAGGGTTCGGGTTGGGTTTGTGGTTGGGGTTCGGTTTAAGGTTAGGTTTAGGGGTGAGTTAGGATTAGGTTTAGGGTTAGGGGTGGGTTAGGGTTGGGGTTAGGGGTGGGTTACGGTGAGGGTTATGGTTGGGTTTTGGGGTTAGGGTTAGGGAAAGCGTTTGGGCTTAGGAAATATGTTAGAGTTATAGGGTTTAGGGTTAAGGTTAGGCCTGGGGCTGGGGTTGGGGTTAGGGGTAGGTTTAGGGAGCGTTTTTGTTTGGGTTAGGTTTGGGGTTAAGGTTAGCATTACTATAATGTTTACTGTTGGGTTTAGGGTTAGGTTTGGGGTATGGGGTTGGGGTTGGGGTTAGGGGTTAGGATTAGTGTTGG
Organism: Nanger dama; assembly: GCA_917880005.1. Lineage (NCBI taxonomy): Eukaryota > Metazoa > Chordata > Mammalia > Artiodactyla > Bovidae > Nanger > Nanger dama. The sequence goes on along the minus strand of CAKJTW010000442.1, from coordinate 24,269 downwards.
GGTTAGTGTTAGGTTAGGGGTTGGGGTTCATGTTAGGTTTAGGTTTGGGGTTGGGGTTTGGTTTAGGGTTAGGATTAGGGTTAGGGTTGGTTTAGGGTTAGGGTTAGGGTTAGCATTACTCTTAGGTTTAGGATTAGAAAGGTTTGGGGTTGGGGTTGGGGTTGGGGTTAGGGGTTGGGGTTAAGGTAAGGGTTGGGTTTAGGGTTGGGGTTTGGTTTAGGGTTAGGGTTAGTGTTAGTGTTTAGGGTTAGCGTTAGGGTTAGGGTTACTGTTAGGGTTAGGTTTAGTTTAGGGACAGGGTCGGGGTCAGGGTCAAGGTGGTGTTAGGGTTAGCGTTAGGGTTACCATTAGCGTTAGGGTTAGCGTTAGGTTTGGGGTTAGGGGTTAGGATTAGTTTGGGAATAGGGTTGGTGTTTAACGTCTGGGTTGGGTTTAGGGCTAATGTTGGTGTTGGGGTTGGGTTGAGGTTGAGGTTAGGGTTGGTACTGGGTTGGGGGTTAGGGTTGGGATTGTGATTGGGTTTAGGGTTGGGTTTGGGGTTGGGTTGAGGTTGGGGGTTAGAGTTAGGGTTAGGATTGGGGTTGAAGTTAGCGTTGGGGTTGGGGTTAGGGTTAGTGTTGGGTTACAGTTAGGGTTAGGATTCGTGTTAGCGTTAGTTTAGGGTTAGTGTTAGGGTTAGGGTTTGGGGTTCGTGTTAGGGATAGTTTAGGGTTATTGTTAGGGTTAGGGTTAGGGTTATGGTTAGGGTAGGGTTCGGGTAGGGTTAAGGTTTGGATTAGGTTAGGGTTCGTGTTAGGGTTGGTTTATGGTTAGTGTTAGGGTTAGGGTTGGGGTTCGGGTTCGTGTTAGGGTTAGGGTTAGAGTTAGGGTTAGGGTTCTGGTAGGGTTAGGGTTTGGGTTAGTGTTAGGTTTCGGGTTCGTGTTAGGGTTAGGGTTAGGGTTAGGGTTAAGGGTGTGTTAGGGTTAGGGTTATGGTTAGTTTTGGGTTAGGGTTAGGGTTAGGGGTTATGTTTATGGTTAGGGTTAGGGTTAGGGTTAGGGTTAGTGTTAGGGTTATGGTTTGGGGTTAGGGTTAGGGTTAGGGTTGGGGTTAAGGTTAGGTTTAGGTTTAGGGGTTAGGGTTAGTGTTAGGATTAGGATTAGGGGTTAGGGTTATGGTTAGTGTTAGGGGTTATTGTTAGGGGTTACGGTTAGGGTTAAGGTTGGGGTTGGGGTTAGGGTTGAGGTTGAAGTTAGTGTTGGGACTTGGGCTGGGGTTAGGGTTGGGATTGTGGTTGGGTTTAGGGGTTAGGGGTTAGGGTTAGGGGTGGGTTAGGGTTAGGGGTGGGTTTAGGGCTAGGGTTAGTGTTAGGTGTGGGTTAGGGTTAGGCTTAGGGTTATGGTTATGGTTGGGTTTAGGGGTTAGTGTTAGTGTTAGGGTTAGGGTTAGGGTTAGTGTTAGGGTTATGGTTTGGGGTTAGAGTGATTGTTAGGGCTGGGATTATGGTTGGGTTTAGGGTTCGGTTTGGGGGGTTAGGGTGAGGTTGGGGTTAGGGGTTAGGGTTTAGGTTTGGTGTTGGGGTTAGCATTGGGGTTGGGGGTTAGGGTGAGTGTTGGGTTACAGTTGGGGTTAGGGTTCGTGTTAGGGTTAGTTTAGTGTTAGCGTTGGGGGTTAGGGATAGGGTTCGTGTTAAGGTTAATTTAGGATTAGTGTTAGGTTTAGGGTTCGTGTTGGGGTTCGTGTTGGGGTTAGGGTTAGGGTTCTGGTTAGGGTTAGGTTTCGGGTTGGGGTTTGGGTTTGTGTTAGGGTTAGGGTTAGGGTTAGGGTTTGGGTTGGGGTTAGGGTTCGGGTTCGGGTTAGGGTTAGGGTTAGGGTTAGTGTTTAGTGTCATGTTTAGTGTTAGAGGTTAAGTGTAGGGGATAGGGTGAGGGTTAGGGTTAGGGATAGTGGTTAGTGTTAGGGTTAGGGTTAGGAATGAGGGTTAGGATTAGGGTTAGGGTTTTGGGTTTGGGGTTAGGGAAGAGTTTGGGGTTATGATATGTGTTAGGGTTATAGTTAGGTAGGGTTAGGGGTAGAGTTAGGCCTAGGGGTTGGGGTTATGGTTGGGGTTAGGTTTAGTGTTAGCCTTACTCGTGGGTTAACAGTAGGGTTAGGTTTAGGGTTGGGTTTGGGTTTGGGGTTAGGGTTAGGGTAAGGGTTATGTTTAGGCTTAGGGTTTGGTTTAGGGTTAGGGTTAGTGTTAGTTTTAGGGTTGGCGTTAGGGTTAGTGTTACTGTTAGGGTTAGGTTTGGGTTTAGGGTCAGGGGTCAGGGTTCAGGGCCAGGGTAGTGTTTAGGGTTAGCGTTAGGGTTACCACTAGCGTTAGGGTTAGCGTTAGGTTTGGGGTTAGGGGTTAGGGTTAGTGTTAGGAATAGGGTTAGGTTTTGCGTTAGGGTTTAGGTTTGGGGGCTAAGGTTGGGGTTGGGGATGGGTTGAGGTTGAGGTTAGGGTTGGGACTGGGGTTGGGGTTAGGGTCGGGATTGTGGTTGGGTTTTAGGGTTGGGTTTCGGGTTTAAGGTGAGCGTTGGGGTTAGGGGTTAGGGTTAGGATTGGGGTTGGAGTTAGCATTGGGGTTGGGGTTAGGGTTGGGTTACAGTTTGGGTTAGGGTTCGTGTTGGGTTAGGTTGGGGTTAGGGTTAGGGTTAGGGTTAGGGTTCGTGTTAGGGTTAGTTTGGGTTAGTGTTAGGGTTAGGGTTAGGGTTAGGGTTGGGGGTTAGGGGGTTGGGGTTAGGGTTAGGGTTAGGGTTAGGGTTAGCGTTACACTTAGTTTAGTTAGGGTTTTGGGTTAGGGTTTGGGGTTAGGGTTAGGGTTGAGGTTACTTTGGGGTTAGTTGGGGTTGGGGTTAGGGTTTAGGTTTAGGGTTTAGGTTAGGGTTTGGGGTTAGGGTTAGGGTTTGGGGTTAGGGTTAGGGTTGGGGTTAGGGTTTTGGTTTAGGGTTGGGGTTAGGGGTTAGGGGTTTAGGGTTAGGGTTTGGTTTAGGGTTAGTTTAGGGTTTGGGTTTAGGGTTAGTGTTACTCTTAGGTTTGGGGTTAGGGTTGGGGTTAGGGTTAGGTTAGGGTTAGGGTTGGGGTTGGTGGTTTGGGTTAGGATTAGGGTTAGGTTTGGGGTTAGCGTTACTCGTGAGTTTAGGTTTGAAAGGGGTTTGGGGTTACGGTTGGGGTTAGGGGTTAGGGTTAGCTTTAGGGTTTGGGCTTAGTGTTGGGGTTTGGTTTAGGGGTTGGGGTTAGTGTTAGGGTTAGCGTTACTCTTAGGTTTAGGGTTAGAAAAGTTTACGGTTAGGGTTAGGGTTGGGGGTTGGGGTTATGGTAAGGGTTAGGTTTGGGGTTAGGGTTGGTTTGGGATTGGGGTTAGTGTTAGTGTTTGGGGTTAGTGTTAGGGTTAGGGTTACTGTTAGGTTTAGGTTTAGGTCAGGGGTCAGGGTCAGGGTCAGGGTCAGGGTTGTTTGGGGTTAGCGTTAGGGTTACCACTAGTGTTGGGGTTAGCGTTAGGTTTGGGGTTGGGGGTTAGGGTTAGTGTTGGGAATAGGGTTAGGGTTTAGCATTAGGTTTGGGTTTGGGGCTAAGGTTGGGTTTGGGGATGGGTTGACGTTGAGGTTAGGGTTGGGACTGGGGTTGGGGTTAGGGTCGGGATTGTGGCTGGGTTTAGGGTTGGGTTTCAGGTTAAGGTGAGGTTGGGGTTAGGGTTAGGGTTAGGATTGGGGTTGAGGTTAGTGTTTGGGTTGGGGTTAGGGTTAGTGTTGGGTTTACAGTTAGGGTTAGGGTTCGTGTTATGGTTAGTTTAGGGTTAGTGTTAGGGTTAGGGTTAGGGTTAGGGTTAGGGTTAGGGGTTAGGGTTAGGGGTTAGGGTTGGGGATAGGTTTAGGGTTAGGATTAGGGTTAGCGTTACTCTTAGTTTAGGGTTAGGGGTAGGGTTTAGGGTTGGGGTTGGGGGTTGGGTTTGGGGTTGGGGTTTAGTTTGGGTTAAGGTTAGGGTTAGGGGTTAGGGTTAGTGTTACTCTTGGGTTTGGGGTTAGGGTTGGGGTTAGGGTTGAGGTTTGGGTGTCAGGGTTGGGGGTTGGGTTTGGGGTTAGGGTTTGGTTTAGGTTTGGGGTTGGGGGTTGGGTTTAGGGTTAGGGTTTGGTTTAGGGTTAGTTTTGGGGTTAGGGTTAGGGTTAAGTGTTACTCTTGGGTTTGGGGTTATGGTTGGGGTTAGGGTTAGGGGTTGGGGTTGGGGTTAGTGGTTAGGGTTAGGATTAGGGTTAGGTTTAGGGTTTAGGGTTAGTGTTACTCGTGGTTTAGGGTTAGGGTTAGGGTTAGGGTTACGGTTGGGTTTAGGTTGGGGTTGGGGTTAGGGTTAGGGTTGGGCTTAGTGTTGGGGTTTGGTTTAGGGTTAGGGTTAGTGTTAGGGTTAGCGTTACTCTTGGGTTTGGGGTTAGAAAAGTTTTGAAGGTTGGGGTTATGGTTGGGGTTAGGGTTAGGGTAAGGTTTGGGTTTAGGGTTAGGGTTTGGTTTAGGATTAGGGTTAGTGTTGGTGTTTAGGTTTGGCGTTGGGGTTAGGTTACTATTAGGGTTGGGTTTGGGTTTAGGTCAGGGTCGGGGTCAGGGTCACGGTCAGGGTAGTGTTGGGGTTAGCGTTAGGGTTACCACTAGCGTTGGGGTTGGCGTTAGGTTTGGGGTTGGGGGTTAGGGTTTGTGTTAGGAATAGGGTTAGGGTTTGGCGTTGGGGTTTGGGTTTAGGGCTAAGGTTGGGGTTGGTGATGGGTTGAGGTTGAGGTTAGGGGTTGGGACTGGGGTTGGGGGTTAGGGTCGGGATTGTGGTTGGGTTTAGGGTTGGGTTTCGGGTTAAGGTGAGTGTTGGGGGTTAGGGTTAGGGTTAGGATTGGGGTTGAGGTTAGCGTTGGGGTTGGGGTTAGGGTTAGTGTTGCGTTACAGTTAGGGTTAGGGTTCGTGTTAGGGTTAGTTTAGGGTTAGTGTTAGGGTTAGGGTTGGGGTTCGTGTTAGGGTTAGTTTAGGGTTAGTGTTGGGGTTAGGGTTCGTGTTATTGTTCATGTTAGGGTTCGTATTAGGGTTAGGGTTAGGGTTAGGGTTGGGGTTCGGTTTAGGGTTAGTAGGGTTAGTGTTAGGGTTAGGGTTAGGGTTGGGGTTCATGTTAGGGTTGGGTTTAGGGTTAGGCTTAGTGTTAGGGTTCGGGTTAGGGTTGGGGTTCGTGTTGGGGTTGGGGCTCGGGTTCGGGTTCGGGTTCGGTTTAAGATTAGGTTTAGGGGTGAGTTTAGGGTTAGGTTTAGGGTTAGGGGTGGGTTAGGGTTAGGGTTAGGGTTAGGGGTGGGTTACGGTGAGGTTATGGTTAGGTTGTGGGGTTGGGGTTAGGGAAAGAGTTTGGGCTTAGGATATATGTTGGGGTTATAGAAAGTTTGGGTTAGGGTTTGGGCCTAGGGCTAGGGTTGGGGTTAGGGTTAGGTTTAGGGAGCGTTGGTGTTTGGGTTAGGTTTAGGGTTAAGGTTAGCATTACTATTGGGTTTATTGTTAGGTTTAGTGTTAGGTTTGGGGTTTAGGGTTAGGGTGGGGTTAGGGTTAGGGGTTAAGATTAGGGTTAGGGTTAGGGTTGGGGTTGGGGTTAGGGTTCGTGTTAGGTTTGGGTTTGGGGTTGGGGTTTGGTTTAGGGTTAGGATTAGGGTTGGTGTTTGGTTTAGGGTTAGGGTTAGTGTTAGTGTTAGGGTAAGGGTTCGGGTTAGGTTAAGGTTTGGATTAGGTTATTGGTTTCGGGTTAATTTAGGGTTAGTGTTAGGGTTAGGGTTAGGGTTCGGGTTCGGGTTGGGGTTAGGGTTAGGGTTGGGGTTGGGGTTGGGTTGGGGTTAGGGTTCGGGTTAGTGCTAGGTTTCGGGTTCGTGTTGGGGTTAGGGTTAGGGTTAGGGTTAGGGGTGGGTTGGGGTTAGGGTTAGGGTTGGTTGTGGGTTGGGGTTAGGGTTAGGGTTATGTTTATGGTTAGGGTTAGGGGTTAGGGTTTGGGGTTGGGGTTAGGGTTATGGTTTGGGTTAGGGTTAGGGTTAGGGTTAGGGTTAGGGTTAGGGTTAGGTTTAGGGGTTAAGGTTAGTGTTAGGATTAGGATTAGGGGTTAGGGTTATGGTTAGTGTTAGGGGTTATTGTTAGGGTTACAGTTAGGGTTAGGGTTGGGGTTGGGTTTAGGGTTGAGGTTGAAGTTAGTGTTATGACTTGGGTTGGGGTTAGGGTTGGGATTGTGGTTGGGTTTAGGGTTTAGGGTTAGGGTTAGGGTTAGGGTTAGGGGTGGGTTAGGGTTAGGGTTGGGGTTAGGGTTGTGGGTTTGGGGTTAGGGTTAGGGTTAGGGTTAGGGTTAGGGTTAGGGGTTAGGGGTTAGTTTTGGGGTTAGGGTTAGGGTTGGGGTTAGGGTTGGTGTTGGGGTTATGGTTTAGGGTTAGGGGTTAGGGTTAGGGCTGGGATTGTGGTTGGGTTTAGGGTTGGGTTTGGGGTTAGGGTGAGGGTTGGGGTTAGGATTAGGGTTATTTTGGCGGTTGGGTTAGGGTTAGGGTTGGGGTTGGGGTTCGGGTTAGGGTTCAGGTTCGGGTTAGGGTTAGGGTTAGGGTTAGTGTTAGGGTTACGGTTAGGGTTAGTGTTAGGGTTAGGGTTCGGGTTATGGTTAGGGTTCGGGTTCAGGTTAGGGTTAGGGTTAGGGTTAGTGTTTAGTGTCATGTTTAGTGTTAGGGTTAAGTGTAGGGATAGGGTGAGGGTTAGGGTTAGGGATAGTGGTAGTGTTAAGGTTAGGGTTAGGAATGAGGTTAGGATTAGGGTTGGGGTTTTGGGGTTAGGGTTAGGGTAAAGAGTTTAGGCTTAGGATATGTGATAGGGTTATAGTAAGGGTTAGGGTTAGGGGTTAGCCCTGGGGCTGGGGTTAGGGTTATGGTAGGGTTAGGGTAGGGATGGTGTTGTGGTTAGGTTTAGGGTTAAGGTTAGCATTACACTTGGGTTTATTGTTAGGTTTAGGGTTGGGTTTGGGGTATAGGGTTGGGGTTAGGGTTGGGGGTTAGGATTAGGATTATGGTTAGGGTTGGGGTAGGGTTAGGGTTAGGGTTGCGGGATAGGTTTAGGGGTTATGGTTAGGGTTAGCATTACTCTTAGGTTTAGGGTTAGGATTTGGGGTTAGGGTTAGGGGTTGGGGTTGGGGTTGGGTTTGGTTTAGGGTTAAGGTTAGGGTTGGGGTAAGTGTGACTCTTAGGTTTGGGGTTAAGGTTAGTGTTAGGGTTAGGGTTTGGGGTTAGGGTTAGCGGTTAGGGTTAGGATTGGGGTTGGGTTTAGTGTTGGGGTTAGCGTTACTCTTAGGTTTAGGGTTAGAAAATGTTTGGGGTTAGGGTTGGGGGTTGGGATTAAGTTAGCGTTGGGTTTAGGATTAGGGTTTGGTTTGGGGTTATGGTTAGTGTTAGTTTTTAGTGTTAGCGTTACGGTTGGGGTTACTGTTGGGTTTGGGTTTAGGTTTATCGTCAGGGTCAGGGTCAGGGTTATTGTTAGGGTCAGCGTTAGGTTTACCATTAGCGTTGGGGTTAGCATTGGGTTTAGGGTTGGGGTTAGGGTCAGTGTTAGGAATAGGTTTAGGGTTTAGCGTTAGGGTTAGGTTTAGGGTTAGGGTTTGGGTTTGGGGTTCGTGTTAGGTTTAGGGTTGGGTTACGGGTTCGCAATAGGGTTAGGGTTAGGGTTAGGTTTGGGGTTAGGGGTTAGGATTAGGGTTAGGGTTGGGGTTAGGTTTAGGGTTAGGGTTACGGTTAGTGTTAAGATTAGGGTTAGGGGTTGGGGTTAGGGTTAGTGTTAGGGGTTATCGTTGGGGTTAGGGTTAGGGTTAGGGTTGGGGTTAGGGTTAGGGTTGAGGTTAGTGTTGGGACTTGGTTTGTGTTTAGGGTTGAGAATGTGGTTGGGTTTAGGTTGGGGTTGGGGTTAGTGTTAGGGTTGGTGTTAGGGTTAGGTTTGGGGTTAGTTTTGGGGTTGAAATTAGCCTTGGGTTGGGGTTAGGATTTGGTTTAGGGTTAGGGTTAGGTTTGGTTTAGGGTTAAGGTTAGGGTTAAGTATTAGGTTAAGTGTTACTCTTAGGTTTAGGATTAGGGTTAGGGGTTAGGATTAGGGTTAGGGTTAGTGTTGGGGTTGGGGGTTATGTTTAGGGTTGGGGGGTAGTTTTGGGGTTAGGTTCAGGGTTAGCATTACTCTTAGGTTTTGGGTTAGGAGATTTGGGGTTAGGGTTAGGGTTTGGGGTTAGGGTTGGGGTTTGGTTTGGGGTTAGGGTTGGGGTTAGGGTTAGTGTTACTCTTGGGTTTAGAGGTTAGGGGAGTAGGTTTAGGGTTAGGGTTGGTAGGGTTTGGGTTAGGGGTTAGTTTTGGGTTTAGGGTTTGGTTTGGGGTTGGGGTTAGGGTTAGGTTTAGCGTTACTCAGGTTTAGGGTTAGAAGGTTTGGGGTTTGGGTCAGGGTTAGGGATAGGGTTAGGGTTAGGGGTGTTGGTTAGGGATAGTGTTAGGATTAGTTTTGGGGTTTGGTTTAGGGTTAGGTTGGGGTTACGTTTGGGGTTTGGTTTAGGGTTAGGGTTAGTGTTAGGGTTGGGGTTAGCATTACTCTTGGGTTTGGGATTAGAAGGTTTGGGGTTAGGGCTAGGGATAGGGCTTAGGGTTAGGGTTAGTGTTGGGGTTAGGGGTTATGTTTGGGGTTTGGTTTAGGGTTAGGATTGAGGGTTAGGGTTTAGGGTTAGCGTTACTCTTGGGGTTTAGTAGGGTTGAGTTGAGAGGTTTAGTGTTACGGTTGGGGTGAGGGTTAGGGTTAGGTTTGTTGGGTTAGGCTTAGTGTTGGGTTTGGTTTGGGGTGAGGGTTACTGTTGGGGTTAGTGTTACTCTTAGGTTTAGGGTTAGAAAAGTTTTAAGGTTGGGGTTGGGGTTAGGGGTTAGGGTTAAGTTAGAGGGTTAGCTTTAGGGTTAGGGGTTTGGTTTAGGGTTAGGGTTGGTGTTGGTGTTTGGGGTTAGCGTTAGGGATAGGGTTACTGTTAGGTTTAGGTTTGGGTTTGGGGTCAGGGGTCAGGGTCAGGGTCAGGGTCAGGGTAATTGTTAGGGTTAGCATTAGGGTTACCACTAGGCGTTAGGGTTAGCGTTAGGTTTAGGGTTAGGGGTTAGTGTTAGTGTTGGGAATAGGGTTAGGTTTTAGCGTTAGGTTTAGGTTTAGGGCTAAGGTTGGGTTTGGGGATGGGTTGAGGTTGAGGTTAGGTTTGGCATTGGGGTTGGGGTTAGGGTCGGGATTGTGGTTGGGTTTAGGGTTGGGTTTGGGGTTAGGGTGAGTGTTGGGGTTAGGATTAGGGTTAATATTGGGGTTGAGGTTAGCGTTGTGGTTGGGGTTAGGGTTAGTGTTGGGTTACAGTTAGGGTTAGGGTTCGTGTTAGGGTTAGTTTAGGGTTAGTGTTAGGGTTAGGGTTAGGGTTCGGGTTAGGGTTCGTGTTAGTGTTGGGGTTAGTGTTCGCGTTAGTTTTGGGGTTCGGTTTAGGGTTAGGGTTGAGGTTTGGGGTTGGGTGGTAAGTGTTACTCTTGGGTTTAGGGTTAGGGATAGGGTTAGGGGTTTAGGGGGTTAGGGTTAGGGTTAGGTTGGTTGGTTTTGGTGGTTGCGGTTAGGTTTAGGGTAGGTGTTAGTGTTGGTTTAGCGTTAGTGTTAAGTTTATGGTTCGGGCTGAGGATAGGTTTGGGACTAGGGCTAGTGCTAGCGCTAGGGATTGGGCAGGGGTTTGGGCTAGGGTTAAGGTTTGTGTTTAGTGTTATGTTTGGGGTTAGGGTTAAATGTAGGGGTTAGAGTGAGGGTTAGTGTTAGTTTTAAGGTAGGGATAGTGTTAGGGTTAAGGTTAGGGTTAGTGATAGGATTGGGGTTAGGGTTAGGGTTAGTGTTAGTGTTGGGGTTAGGGTTTGGGTTGGGGTTCGGGTTAGGATTGGGGTTGGGGTTGGGTTTGGGGGTGGGTTAGGGTTAGGGTTAGGTTTAGGGGTGGGTTGGGGTTAGGGTTAGGGTTTAGGGTTGGGTTTGGAGTTGGGGGTTAGGGTTACGGTTGGGATTAGGTTTAGGGTTAGGGATAGATTTTGAGTTAAGATTAGGGTTAGGGATGAGGGTTAGGGGTTAGGTTTGGGTTTTGGGGTTAGGGATAGGGAAGAGTTTGGGCTTAGGATATGTGTTGGGGTTATAGTTGGGGTTAGGGTTAGAGTAAGGCCTGGGGCTGGGGTTGGGGTTAGGGTAGGATTAGGGTGGGGTTGGTGTTGGGGTTAGGTTTGAGGTTAAGGTTAGCATTACTATTATGTTTATGGTTGGGTTTGGCGTTGGGTTTAGGGTTTAGAGTTGGGGGTAAGGATTAGGGTTGGGGTTAGGGTTGGGGTAGGGGTTAGGGTTAGTTTGGGGTATAGATTTGGTGTTAGGGTTAGGTTTGTGTTACTCTTAGGTTTGGGGTTAGAAGAGATTTGGTGTTGGGGTTGGGTGTTGGGGTTGGGGTTTGTTTTAGGGTTAGGGTTAGGGTTGGGGTTAGGGTAAGTGTTACTCTTAGGTTTAGGGTTAGGATTGGGGTTGACATTAGCGTTGGGTTTGGGCTTAGGGTTAGTGTTGGGTTACAGTTGGGGTTAGATTTCGTGTTAAGGTTAGTTTAGGGTTAGTGTTAGGGTTTGGGGTTGGGGTTCGTGTTAGGGTTAGTTTAGGGGTTAGTGTTGGGGTTAGGGTTCGTGTGGGGTTAGGGATAGGGTTAGGGTTCGTGTTAGGGTTGGGGTTCGGGTTAGGGTTAGGGTTCGTGTTACAGTTAGTTTAGGGTTAGTTTTAGGGTTAGGGTTAGGGTTAGGGTTCGTGTTGGGGTTTGGTTTCGTGTTGGGTTTCAGGTTAGTGTTAGTGTTCGTGTTAGGGTTAGGGTTCGCGTTCGGGTTAGGATTAGGGTTAGGGTTTAGGGTTAGCGGTGGGTTAGGGTTAGGGTTAGGGGTGTGTTAGGGTTAGGGTTAGGGGTTAGGGTTAGGGTTTTGTTTAGGGTTTAGGGTTAGGATTTTAGGGTTAGGGTTTAGGGTTTGGGGTTAACTTAGGGTTAGGGTTAGGGTTATTTTGGGTTGGGGGTTAGGGTTTAGTGTTAGGATTAGGGTTGGGGTTAGGGTTAGGGTTAGTTTGGGGTTGGGTTTTGGGTTGAGTTTGAGGGTGTGTTGGGATTTGGGTTGGGGTTAGGGTTGGGACTGTGGTTGGGTTTAGGGTTGGGGTTGGGGTTAGTGTTGGGGTTGGTGTTTGAGGTTTGGGGTTTGAGGGGTTAGTGTTGGGATTTGGGTTGGGGTTTAGGGGTTGGGACTGTTTGGTTTGGGGTTATAGGGTTGGGTGTTGGGGTTTAGGATTAGGGTTGGGGTTAGGATTAGGGTTGGGGTTGGTGTTGGGGTGGGGTTATGTTTAGGGTTGGGGATAGTTTGGGGTTAGGGTTGGGGTTGGGGTTAAGTTTAGGGTTAGGATTGGGGTTGAAATTAGCCTTGGGGTTGGGGTTGGGTTTAGTGTTGTGATACAGTTAGGGTTAGGGTTGGTGTTGGGGTTAGTTTGGTGTTGGTGTTAAGTTTATGGTTCGGGCTGGGATAGGTTTGGGACTGGGGCTAGTGCTAGCGCTAGGGATTGGGCTGGGGTTGGGGCTGGGGTTGGGGTTGGTGTTTGGTGTTATGTTTGGGGTTAGAGTTAGGGTTGGGTTTGGGGTTGGGGTTGGGATTTGGTTTAGGGTTAGGGTTCCGGTTGGGGGTTAGGGTAAGTGTTACTCTTAGGTTTAGGGTTGGGGTTAGGGTTAGGGTTAGGGTTAGTATTAGCGTTATTCTTAAGTTTATGGTTAGGCGGGTTGGGGTTCAGGTTATTGTTAGGGATACGTTTAAGGTTAGTGGTGTTGGTTAGAGATAGTGTTGGGTTAGTTATGGGGTTTGGTTTGGGGTTAAGGTTAGGGTTGGGATTAGGGTTCGTGTTGGGGTTAGGGTTAGGGTTCGAGTTAGGTTTAGGGTTCGGGTTGGGGTTGGGGTTCGGTTTCGGATTAGGGTCAGGGGTTAGGGTTAGGTTTAGGGGTGGGTTAGGGTTAGGTTTGGGGTTAGGGGTGGGTTAGGGATAGGGTAAGGGTAGGTTTAGGGTTGGGGTTAGGGGTTAGGGTTCGGGTTAGGGTTGGGGTTCGAGTTCAGGTTAGGGTTGGGGTTAGGTTTAGGGTTAGTTTAGGGTTGGTGTTGGGGTTGGGGTCCGTGTTGGGTTTGGGGTTAGGGTTGGGACTAGGGTTGAAGCTCGGGTTAGGTTTGGGGTTAGGGTTATGGTTGGGTTCGGGTCAGGGGTTAGGATTTGGGTTGGGGTTGGGGTTTGAGTTCAGGTTAGGGTTGGGGTTAGGTTTAGGGGTGGGTTGGGGTTGGGGTTAGGTTTGGGGGTGGGTTGCGGTTAGGGTTGGGGTTGGTGTTGGGGTTAGGGTTAGGGTTTAGGATTAGGTTTAGGGTTGGGGTTAGGGTTAGGGGTTAGGGGTGGGTTGGGGTTAGGATTAGGGGTTGGGGTTGGGGGTTAGGATTTGGGTTAGGGATTGGGGTTAGTGTTGGGGTTGGGGTTGGGGTTGGGGTTTAGGGTTAGGCTTAGGGTTAGGGTTAGTGTTGGTTTTGGGGTTAGGGGTTAGTGTTAGTGTTAGGATTAGGGTTGGGTGTTAGGGTTGGGGTTAGTGTTGGGGGTTGGGTTTAGGTTGAGGTTGAGGTTGGTGTTGGGATTTGGGTTGGGGTTAGGGTTGGGATTGTGGTCGGGTTTAGGTTTGGGGTTGGGGGTTAGGAGTTAGGGTTGGGGTTAGGGTTAAGTTTGGGGTTAGGATTGGGGTTAAAGAAGCCTTGGGGTTGGGGGTTACATTTAGTGTTTGGTTACAGTTAGGGTTAGGGTTGGTGTTGGGGTTAGTTTAGCGTTAGTGTTAAGTTTATGGTTCGGGCTTGGGATAGGTTTAGGACTAGGGCTGGTGCTAGCGCTAGGGGATTGGGCTAGGGTTGGGGCTGGGTTTGGGGTTAGTGTTTAGTGTTATGTTTAGTGTTAGGGGTTAGAGTGTAAGGATAGGGTGAGTGGTTGGGGTTGGGGTTAGGGTTAGGGATAGTGTTAGAGATAAGGTTAGGGTTAGGGATGAGGATTAGGGTTAGGGTTAGGTTTTGGGTTTAGGGTTAGGGAAAGAGTTTAGGCTTAGGAAATGTGTTGGGGTTATATTTAGGGTTGGGGTTAGGGTTGGGCCTGGGGCTGGGGTTAGGGATAGGGTAGGGTAACGTTGGGTTGGTGTTCGGGTTGGGTTTGGGGTTAAGGTTAGCATTACTATTAGTTTATTGTTAGGTTTGGGGTTAGGTTTGGGGTATGGGTTTGGGGTTAGGGGGTTAGGATTAGGGTTAGGGTAGGGGTTGGGGTAGGGGTGAGGGTTGGGATCGGTTTGGGGTTGGGGTTAGGGTTAGGGTTGGGATTTGGTTTAGGGTTAAGGTTAGGGTTAGGGGTTAGGGTAAGTGTTACTGTTAGGTTTAGGGTTGGGGTTATGGTTGGGGTTAGGGTTAGGTGTTAAGGTTAGGAGTTACGGTTGGGGTTAGGGTTAGGGTTTGTTTTGGGGTTAGGGTTAGGGGTTGGGGTTGGGTAGGTGTTACTCTTAGGTTTGGGTTTAGGGTTAGGGTTAGCATTAGCGTTACTCTTGGGTTTGTGGTTAGAAGTGGTTTGGGGTTCAGGTTAGGGTTAGGGATACGTTTAGGGTTAGTGGTGTTGGTTAGGGATAGTGTTAGGGTTGGTTTTGGGGTTTGGTTTAGGGTTGGGGTTGGGTTTGGGGTTTGGTTTGGGGTTGGGGTTGGGGTTGGGGTTAGCGTTACTCTTGGGTTTAGGGTAGGAAGAGGTTTGGGGTTACGGTTGGGGTTAGGGGTTAGGGTTAGTGTTAGGGTTAGGCTGAGGTTGGGGTTTGACTTGGGGTTGGGATTAGGGTTAGGGTTGGGGTTGGGGGTAGGGGTTAGGGTTAGTGTTGGGGATAGCGTTACTCTTGGGTTTAGGGTTAGAAACGGTTTGGGGTTAGGGTGGGGGTTAGGGGTTGTGGTTAAGGTAGGGTTAGTTTTGGGGTTGGGGTTTGGTTTGGGGTTGGGGTTAGTGTTAGTGTTTGGGGTTAGCGTTGGGGTTAGGGTTACTGTTAGGGTTGGGGTTTGGGTTTACGGTGAGGTCAGGGTCAGGGTGATTGTTAGAGTTAGCTTTGGGGTTACAATTAGCGTTGGGGTTAGCTTTGGGTTTAAGGTTAGGGGTTAGGGTCAGTGTAAGGAATAGGGTTAGGGTTTAGCATTGGGGTTGGGTTTATGGTTGGGTTTGGGGGTTGGGGTTCGTGTTGGGGTTAGGGTTAGGGTTGGGGTTCGGGTTTTATTTGGTGTTAGGGTTGGGGTTGGGGTTCGGGTGCGGGTTCGGGTTGGGGGTTAGTTTTAGGGGAGGGTTAGGGGTTGGGTTTATGGCAAGGGGTGGGTTGGGTTTGGGGTAGGGGTAAGGGTAGGGTTGGGGTTAGGGGTTAGGGTTTGGGTTGGGGTTGGGGTTCGAGTTCAGGTTAGTTTTGGGGTTGGGGTTAGGGTTAGTTTAGGTTTAGTGTTGGGGTTAGGGTTGGGGTTGGGGTTTCGTGTTAGGGTTGGGGTTGGGGTTGGGACTAGGGTTTGAGTTCGGGTTAGGTTTAGGGTTAGGGGTTAGGGTTAGGGTTTGGGTTAGGGTTTGGTTTAGGGTTGGGTTCGGGTTCGGGTTGGGTTTAGGGTTAGGGTTAGGTTTTTAGGGGTGGGTTAGGGTTAGGGTTAGTTAGGTGGGTGGTTAGGTTAGGGTTAGGGTTGTAGGGTTATAGGGTTATGGGGTTTGGGGTTGAGTGTTAGGGATGTAGGGATTAGGGTTAGGGTTGGGTTTTGGGGTTAGGGATAGGGAAGAGTTCAGGCTTAGGATATGTGTTAGGGGTTATAGTTTGGGTTAGGATTAGAGCAAGGCCTAGGGCTGGGGTTAGGGTTAGGGTAGGGTTGGTGTTGGGGATAGGTTTAAGTTTAAGGTTAGCATTACTATTAGGTTTATTGTTTGGTTTAGCCTTGGGTTTTAGGGTTTAGGATTAGGGGTTAGGATTGGGGTTGGGATTAGGGTTGGGGTAGGGGTTGGGGTTAGTGTTGGGGATAGGTTTGGGGTTGGGGGTTAGGTTTGCGTTACTCTTAGATTTGGGGTTAGAAGAGATTTGGGGTTGGGGTTAGGGGTTATGGTTAGGGTTTCTTTTATGGTTAAGGTTAGGATTAGGGTTAGAGTAAGTGTTACTCTAAGGTTTGGGGTTTAGGGTTAGGGTTAGGGTTAGAGTTAGTGGTTAGGGTTGGGTGTTAGGGTTGGGGTTGGGTTTGGTTTAAGGTTAGGGTTATTGTTAGGGTTAGTGATACTCATCATTTATGGTTAGAAGGTTTATGGTTCGGGTTAGGGTTGAGGATAGGTTTAGGTTAGGGGTGTTGGTTGGGGATAGTGTTAGGGGTTAGTTTTGGGTTTGGATTAGGGTTAGGGTTGGGGTTAAGCTTAGGGTTTATATGTGAGGATTGGACTGTGAACTGATGCATTCATGTTGGGCTCTGTTTTCTTACCTATTTTCAGTTCAGTTCAGTCGCTCAGTCATGTCCGACTCTTAGCGATCCCATCAATCGCAGCATGCTAGGCCTCCCTGTTCATCACCATCTCTCGGAGTTCACTCAGACTCACGTCCATCGAGTCCATGATGCCATCCAGCCATCTCATCCTTGGTCGTCCCCTTGTCCTCCTGCCTCCAATCCCTCCCAGCATCAGAGTCTTTTCCAATGAGTCAATTCTTCGTATGAGGTGGCCAAAGTACTGGAGCTTCAGCTTTAGCATCATTCCTTCCAAAGAAATGTCAGGGTTGATCTTCAGAATGGACTGGTTGGATCCCCTTGCAGTCTAAGGGAGTCTCAAGAGTCTTCTCCAACACCACAGTTCAAAAGTATCAATTCTTCGGCCCTCAGCCATCTTCACAGTCCAACTCTCACATCCATACATGACCAATGGAAAAACCATAGCCTTGACTAGAGGGATCTTAGTCGGCAAAGTAATGACTCTGCTTTTGAATATACTATCTAGGTTGGTCATAACTTTTCTTTCAAGGAGTAAACATCTTTTAATTTCATGGCTGCAGTCACCATCTGCAGTGATTTTGGAGCCCCAAAAATAAAGTCTGACATTGTTTCCACTGTTTCCCCATCTACTTCCCATGAAGTGATGGGACCGGATGCCATGAGCTTTGTTTTCTGAATGTTGAGCTTTAAGCCAACTTTTTCACTCTCCTCTTTCACTCTCATCAAGAGGCTTTTTAGCTCCTCTTCACTTTCTGCCATAAGGGTGGTGTCATCCGCATATCTGAGGTTATTGATATTTCTCCCGGCAATCTTGACTCCAGCTTGTGTTTCTTCCAGTCCAGCGTTTCTCATGATGTACTCTGCATAGAAGTTAAATAAGCAGGGTGACAATATACAGCCTTGACGTACTCCTTTTCCTATTTGGAACCAGTCTGTTGTTCCATGTCCAGCTCTAACTGTTGCTTCTTGACCTGCATACAGATTTCTCAAGAGGCACGTCAGGTGGTCTGGTATTCCCATCTCTTGAAGAATTCTCCGCAATTTATTGTGATCCACACAGTCAAAGGCTTTGGCATTTTCAATAAAGCAGAAATCAATGTTTTTCTGGAACTCTCTTGCTTTTTCCATGATCCAGCGGATGTTGGCAATTTGATTTCTGGTTCCTCTGCCTTTTCTAAAACCAGCCTGAACATCAGGGAGTTCACGGTTCACTTACTGCTGAAGCCTGGCTTGGAAAATTTTTAGCATTACTTTACTAGCATGTGAGATGAGTGCAATTGTGCAGTAGTTTGAGCATTCTTTGGCATTGCCTTTCTTTGGGATTGGAATGAAACTGAGCTTTTCCAGTCCTGTGGCCACTGCTGAGTTTTCCAAATTTGCTGGCATATTGAATGTAGCACTTTCACAGCATCATCTTTCTCTTTCAGGATTTGAAACAGCTCACCTATTTTAGTGCTGCATAAATAACTGTGAAATATGACTACTTTCTTTCCCTATTTGTAACCTATTTTACCTGTATTTACTATATGTTTCCTATGATTTTATATCAAATACTATACTCAGGAAGCAAACAGCTAACATATCATAGTGTAATCCTAAAATACCCTTGGGTTATTATATAAAAACAATCTTGAGATAATAATAAAAAAATAATGAGTTATCATGTATTGAAAGATTATGATGTTGTAAACACTATATTAAGCAATTTATAAACACTGTCTCATTTAACTTTCACAACAACCTTAGGGTAGAAATTATAATTTTTTCCATCTTTAGAAGAAGGAATTTAGACACAGAAGTTAGTACAGTCGACTGTGAAACTGATTCCAAACTGACTCTAAAATATTTACCAATTAATAATGATAATGTTTCTTTTAGGCAATTACCATATTAGTTAATGAAATAACCAATTAATCATATCAATTTACAAGGTTTGAATTTCATATTGTTTGCAAAAGAAAAAAATAGTTTTCTATTAATTCTGTTTGATTCCTATAAAACACTTCCTCATTCTCAAGTAGAAAAAAAAAAATTTATCTGGTGTTCCCACAGAATGCTTAGTTTCTTAAGAGGAAAATCTCTGACCTAGACTGCATGTTCGCTGAGGTCACCCATAACAAATGTGCCTGTCACAGTTGAGTTGAGGAAGTAGGAAGTTTGTACCTGGCAGAACATGAGATAGTTAGAGACAGCAAATAATAGGTACAGGAAAGGACACATTGCTGGTTTTGTCCCTTCCTCCTGCTCTCCAAAATTACTTTATGTGTTGGTAATAGTGTGCTTTAACAATGAGCTTGGGAAGTAAGGAATAACAGAAATCGTACGTTTTACTTTTTTCATTATAAAGTTCAGATATCCCCTTCTAACCAAATTCAGCCATCATAATTCTTCACAGAAGTTATTTCTTCTTAGCATGATTTTACATGTTAAAATAATTTTAATCTCTACAATTTTTTTAATTGAAGATACTATTTTGTGGACTCTTTGAAAATATTTCTTGGGTCTCCAGAAAGGAAAATCATATATTAAAAAAAGGAATACCAAAGAAATTTCACAAAAAGATAAAGAGGTACCTCTAAGCTAAACAAGAATCATATGTTAATAAGCTAAAAAGTATTTGCATTAGAGATAAAAATAATCTAAGTTTATTTATTTATATATTAAGTACAAAATAAATTATAATCCACTTAGTTATTGTGTTATTACAAGTCAATCATTACAGTTTTAGTTTTACTTGGTGTTTAAAGACAGAATAAAAAAATATTTTTATCACTGGCATAGATATTGGTGAAGTAAAATTGAAAGAAAAAATTTAAAAGCTATCTAAGTATTAGACTTGTTTGGTAAAAGATTTAAAATAATATAGAGAGACAAGGAAAGAGACTCTATTCTATTATTATTTGGAGAGGAGAATATAATGGCCCCCATGTCGCAGATCTAGGATGAGACAGGCTGTCTTAGAATAGCTATTGAGGACAATGTTGGCTTGCCATGGCCAGCCTTAGGACCTCGTTATGTAAGAGCTATGTATATGTATAAGAACTTCATAAAAGAGCAGTGGATAAGATCATGACAACAGGATTGAAGGAGGGATATATAAAGCAAGGTTAAAGTGCTAGCAATTTTTGCAAGTTCTAAAAAGCAAAGTAAAAATAAGAATGGTCTATAAATAAATAGCAAAAGTGAAGAGAGTAATTGCTAAACAGATTTGAAGGAATGATGGGGTGGAATTAAACTTGAGTGAATATTACATGTGGCAGAATCCCTTTGTAAACATATAACAGATAAAACATATAACCTCATGAGAAAAGCGGTCTCGTCCTTGAAGCCCCCTGAATTCACACCCACCCTGCACAAAGACTGGTCTGTAGACAGAGCAGGTGAACTCTCAGCCCCACCCACCGCATGCAGAGACCAAGCCACAGCTACAATGGGCAAGCAGCTCTCCAACCCAGATGAGTGAGTGCTCTCCCTGCAGCCACAGCCCTGTCTCACCTGGTGGGCACACGCGGCCCACACCAGGAAATCCAGCCAGTGCCTGGCTTCCGGAGGCCAGAGGAGATCACACTTGTGGACCACACAGAAAAAAACTGCTTCTAAAGGGAACCACTCCCTCAGGACTGGAAAACGTAGATGCTTCACCCACGACATTTACAGACAATCCCAGAGAGACTGGCAAATGAAGACAGAGGAATATGTTACAACTCAAAGAACAAGGCAAAACCCCTGGAAAATCACCTTAAGGAAATGGAAAAAAGCAACCTGCCTGGTAAAGAATTCAAAATATAGATGGTAAAGATGTTCCCCGATCTCAGAATAAGAATGGAATGCATTAAGAACTTCAACAAAGAGGTAGAATATATTAAAAAAATAAAAATATGAAACATATATGTGTATATATATGTGTGTAACTTTTATAACAGATATAAAAAATATGTATAACTGAAGTGAAAAATACACTAGAGGGTTTTAACAACAGAACGGATGAAACAGAAGAATGAATCAGTGAGCTGAAAGACAAAGCAATGGAGAATGCCCAGATAGCACAGCAAGTGAAATAATTAGAAGAATGAGGCTGTTTTAAGGGACCTCTGGGAAAACATCCAGCAGGTTACACTTGCATTCCTGGAGTTCAGAAGGAGAAGAGAGAGAAAAATGATAGGGAAAACATCAAGGCACATTATAGTTAAAGGCAAAAGTCAAGGCTAAGGAAAGAATCTTAAATGCAGCAAGATAAAGGCAAAGCACACACTAGAAAACCTCGTGAGGGGTGTGAGGAGCTCTTTCAGCAGACAGTTCACAGGCCATAACGGGTGATACGGCATGCACTGGATGTTAAAAGCAAAAACCACCAACTAAGAGACCCTACGCACAGGGCGCACAGGGCGCACAGGGCCACCGTTCAGAACGGGAGGAGAGGGCAGGAGTCCCACGGAGGAGCAGCAGTGAAAGAAATCCACCACCACTAACACGGCCTTCCAGGATGGCAAAGGTGTTTCTCCAAGCTAAACAAGGCACTTATTAAGAATAAGAAAACACGCTGAGGTAAAAATGTCACAGAAACTGGAAATAATGATGGCGTGAATTAATCATGCATAATTAAGTACTAAGGGTAAAAGACAAAAACAAATAAAGGTAATTAAAAATGTAATAATTAGTCAAGAGTACCCCAAATAAAATGACAAATGTCTTTTCAAAATATAAAACGTGGGGAGGAGTTAATGTATAAAGCTTTTTTGTGTTCAAAATAAAGTCACCACAAACTTGAAAGAAACTGTTGTATATATAGGATGTTACATGCAAAGCTTGTGGAAACCACACACACACACACACACACACACACACACACACACACACACAATACCAAATACACAAAAGAAAAAGAAAAGAGAAAAACATAGACATGGCACTGAAGAGAACAATCAGACCTCAAGGGAAGAGAAAAGAGAGAGAGCAAGAAAGAGAGGCACTAGAGAAACAGCCGGAAATGGCAATAGGGGCCTACCTATCAGTAGTAACTTCAAATTCAATGGACTGAACTGTCCAAGTTAGGATACCCAGTTAGGGTTAAACAATTATGACCCTTGCTTATTTAATTACAAAAAGAGGAAGGCAGAAACACACCCATTCACACACACACACACACACACACACACACACACACACACACACAAATTCACAGATTTATTAATATAACCAGCAGAAAGAGAATTCCCAAATCATTTTTCTGAGAAGAAACATATAAAAACATTTTTTTTAACCATATGTCTCGCCACTTACTTTTTTTCTTCCCTTTAGTATAGAGATGATAAAGAAGAAGATAAAGTATAAGTATCTAAATCCATTTATTCCATTGGAAGTGCTGCTCTAACCTTGCCACAATGTGTTCTGAGAATATTATTCTATTGTCATCCATTTTGAAATGCTTTCTAATTTGCTTTGTGATCTGTCCCTCCTCTCTCTCTTTCTTCTCTTTTCTCTCTTCTCTCTTTCACATGTTTGGAGGTTTTAAAAATTATATAATTCTCACTGATTTCTAATTAATTATAATCAGATAGCGTACTCAGCTTTATTTCAGTCTGTTGATATTTAATGAGACTTGTTTTATGAACCATCTTTACATATTGCTTGTTGAAAGTTCTATTTGGATTTGAGTAACAATTAATGGATGTCATGTTCTTCAAATGTCAGTTATAAGTTGGTTGATAGTGTTGTTCAAATTCTCTTTGTCTTTACTGACTTTTTCAAATCTCATATTGGCCCCAGATACAGGAAGGGATGTTAATAGTGGCATCTCTGATTGTGGATTTATCTATTTCTTCCCTTCAGGTTTTATAAACTTTTGCCATGTATAATCCAAGGTTCTGTATTATGTTTGATTTTCAAAAGGGGTTATATAACCTTCTCAATTACTAGGGGCACACAATTTTAATGTATTATTAGTGAATTGATCCTTCTATCATTAGGAAATACTAATTTTAAAAAATATATTTAAAGAATACTAATATTAAATAATATAATTATTTAATTATATTAATAAGTGAGTATTACTTGTTAATTAATTATTAATAATATTATTAAATATTAAATAATAGTAAATATTTAAAATAATATTTTTAAAATATATTCTTTGAGAGATTTTTGGAGATGATCTCGGGATATTTTTCTTGAGGGATTTATGATTTGCATGGTATACCTTCTTTTAAAAAATCCTCTATTTTACTACACTGGAACACTGAAAGTAATTTTTGCTTTTCATATAATTGGGTTGTGACTTATTATTGTTGCAATGCAGTTTGATTCTGGTGCATATATGTTCTCATTAAGATTATAAGATGCAGGTCCCTGGTGTTCGAAAAGAGAAGGTGGTGTGTTTAAGGAAAAAAGTTTTCTTCACCATCTGTCAAAAGCTTAAGGTTTCTTTCCCGAATGCTGAGCTCGTGGGTTCAGGGCCGTCCCCAGCACCCACCGCCCTGCTCTGCCGCCGCACCTCCTCCACACGTGATCTGTCCCTATCGGATTGCCCACCATTCCCTCCACACACTTCAGCTTGCTTCCCAGCACACCACTGAGAGTACCGTTTCGGTAAGATTACACATGACATGGTGGAAAATATTAATGTTTAGTTTGGCGACCTTTTTACAGTAAACGGAGAAGGCCATGGCACCCCCCTCCGTACTCCTGCCTGGGGCTCCCTGGAGGGCCTGGTGGGCTGCAGTCCACAGGTCCCAAAAGAGCTGGACACGAGCTGAGCGGCTCACTTTTTCACTTTTCACCTTCATGCACTGGAGAGAAGGCAAGCCACCACTCCAGTGTTCTTCCTAAGGAGGATCCCAGGGACAGGGGGCCTGGTGGGCTGGCGCCTATGGGTCAGGTCGAGACACGACTGACGACTTAGCAGCTTAGCAGCAACATACAGTCGTGTAAATCTTTACCGTTCTTCTTGTCTCACTCTGATTAAAAACTCAAGTACAAAATTAAAAGAGTTCTTATATCTTTTAGTTTAGAATAAAAGAAGGGAAGTACTTCTAGCGCCTCACCCCATTCCTTTTTATTCTCACCCCTTATCTAATTCAGATCTGTCTTAACAAGACGTGATTGAAGGTACTTCCATTTAATCAGGACATTCTGAAATCTACTATATCTGTGTGTTTTCTTTCTGTTGTTGCTTTATATTTATTTAAAATTTTTATTTCTGAACAAGTTGGGATTCTTACAAGCTTGAAAGAAGGATGTGATCACATATAGCCTGCGACTATTCCTATTACATCTTTTATTATTATGACCTGTTTATCATAAATAATGGACTCATGTGGGTACATTAACCTAATAAACTCTATATCTTCGACTCAGTTTTTCTTTATTTTCCCCTCCTTCCCTTTCCTGTCCCAGGAGCCTTCAGCTATGCACATTACTTTTGAAAGACATGCCTCCCCTTAGTCTCTTCTTGGTTGTGACAGCTTGTTGGGTATTTTTCTTGTTCTGATGGCCTTGGCAGTTTTGAGGATTGCTGATCAGTGGGCCTATAGGAATGCCACTCAGCTGGGATTTGTTGTCTGAAGTCTTTCTCATGACTGGCCGGTGGTTGTGGGTTTAGGCAGGAAACCGTTGGAAGGAATGTGCCATTCTTATTACGTTATATCAGAGGCATGCCATCAATAAGTTATCACCACAATGTAACGTGTGCCACCTGCTGATGTGTGCTATTATCAGGGTACTCCATTATAAAGCACCTCTTTCTCCCCTCTCCCATTTCCCGTGCTCTTTGAAAGAAGTCACTATATCAGTCTTACACAGTGGGTTGTTTACCCTTTCCACTCCTTGGTGATTATCTATCTAGTTTTTTGAAAATTCTGGTAGCAAGTCCTTTTTCTTTTCTCCTTGTCCTATCTAACATACTCAATATGTCTAGAATCTTTACCTTATACTATTTAACTCCTACTAATAGCATCAACAAGTCAGTGAAGACAGGCTGCCATGTTCCCAGTGTGAATTAGGCATTATCTAAGTAAACAGATCTTGATTGTGTGTTCAAGATGCTCCTGACTCTCAGATTTGGGGATGAGTTTGCTCTAACTGTTACATAAAAATAACTGATTTTCGATTGTCTGGCTTTTATCTAATAGAGTATAGTGCATTCTAGTATTTTTTCTGTGAGTAGAAATTGATGACATTAATATTTTTTTTTCTCAATATAATTTCTTTCAGCGGATACTATTTGAGAGTGTATTGGGTCTTGTTTAGCTGTAAGAAATCTGCGACCTGTGTTTACCACACTGCCTTTATCTAGTATCCTATCTATTAAACATTTACCATTTATTTTCTATCCTGACAATAAAGTTTTGGTATCTTTTCTGTCGTTTTCCTTGCCCTTGCTTTCTTCCTACCTTCGCTGCAGTGCTTATCTCCTGCTTTCAAATTTATCTCCTGGCTTCGACTTTGTTAATTCATTTTGTGTCCATCTTTATTGGTGCTTCTCCAGGGCTGCGTTTTAAACATTGATGTACTACTGCTATCTTCTCACAACATCATAAGGTTTTATAATATTATATCCTTTCCTTCCTACTTATAGGCCACGGTCCAGTACATGACTATCTTTTATTTCTAATGGCTCATAGTCTTATAATCTATCAACTTTTATATATATTATATGTATATTTATATAATATTTTTCTATATAT